>JANIJI010000064.1:4430000-4456325 GCA_024500535.1 Leptonema lineaticorne
ATTATTTAATATAAATACGGATTTTCATTATTTTAATGTAATTTCCAATGAAAATTTAAATCTGTTATTCGTGAATTTTTCTTTCATTTACCACAACTAAAATATTGAAATACCATTTATAAAGAGTTAACTTGAAAACGTTTTACATTAAGATTGTTTAAGTATATAAACTATTATAATCCATAAATATATTTCTATAATATACTTCAAGCAGATCTATGTACAAATTCATAAATTGGTACATTGATATATTTTTGATGATGCATATGAAATTATAATCTAATTCAGAGGTTTACCGACGTTCACATATTAATCATTTGTTTAATATATATATATATATATATATATATATATATATATATATATATATATATATATATATATATATGTATATATAATTTATTTTTAATTAAATAAAATTTACATCGTGGACCATTTTCTACGATCAGGTTCGGTTTTATTTTGCGAATGGTTAATTATTTTTTCTTTGTCGTCGACGACTTTTTTTCATTAAATCTGCTTACAAAGCGACAGAATATAAATTAACACCTGAGCCGCCATTACATAATTAATTTAAAAGACGTTCACCAAATTATCTATTCTCATCTTATCTGTCTCAATTACAACCAAATTGGATTAGGTAGGGTTGTAAAAATAAAACGAAATGTCTATGGGCAAAAAGGAAAACACGGAAAGTGTTTCAATTATTTTCCGCAATTTTTCAAGCTTTCGTACGAAGAAACGTTGTCTATATCATGTTTTGCTCTATATATATTATATAGTTTGATCGTTTGCGTTTCAATATTTCATCATTCTATGATTTTTGATACGGCTATAAACGCGAACATCGCACTTTTTTGTGAAAAATAACAATACTTTTAATCACCATAATTTTATATATTTAAATTAATTAGGATTTATTATTTTTCATTTGTTTAATTTTTAAAACGATTTTGTTATGCTTTTTTTTGTTTTTTTTTTCAATCATTTCAGTCAAATCTGATATACTGTGATCAAAAGTAAAGTGAAATTGTCATTTAAAACTCCTGGACATTAGGAAGGCAGGTAAATTGTAATTTTTTCTATAACATTTGTCCAGCGTCTGTTTGTCAAAAGGTTTAATTATATCCGTGTTACGCATGTTTTTTCAACTCTTGTTTCCTTCATCACAATAATGCACCATGTCATACTGCGTTGGTTCTTCGCGTTTTTTTTTTGTTATAAACTCGATTCATATCGTTCCGTAACCACCGTATTTGCCTGATTTGGCTTCGTGCGACTTCTGGCTATTCAGCAAACTCAAAAGGCCAATGCGATGATGCCGTTTTGACACGATTGAGGAGATAAAAACCGAATCGAAGAAGGTCTTGAAGGCTATACCGGAAAAATACTATTCTGACTTTTTTGAGGATTATAAAAAGCGTTGACAAAAGTGCGTTTAATCGGATGGGGATTACTTTGAATGGGATGAAGTTGTTTTGATAGAATAAATAAATAATTTACATTTTATAAACATTACTTTTGATCATAGTGTTATAATAAAAAAATATTAATTTTTAATGATTTAATACATTTGTTTTTATATAGAATAATTCAATTTATATCTATTTAATATGCGGTTTTATATTACGTTCAAGTTTATCGTCAATTTACAATATGTTTTTACACAATAAGTCCAAGTTGGCCTGCTATATATTAGCAGTAGCTATCTATGGCCAATATTGAGAAATATACTAATATATATATAATATATGTATTCGATCTATAAAACTAGATGTAGTTTTTAGTGAACTAACATTTCCCTTAAATATTCAGTACTCGATGTGCTCGAGTCATTTTTCCACTTATTACTTTAATGCATAATGCAATATGGAAGTCAAATATATATATATATATATATATATATATATATATTCATTTGATGTGTATGTGCATCGCGTGTAATGTTTGCAACTATCGTGTTGCACGAAAGGTTGCATTTTATAAACATCATAGTAGAAAATGGGAAAAAAGGAAGTAAACCATGTCGGATTTTTGCTGCAACGTGTCACCTCAACGTCTACAAAATGCTGTGAATAAATACTGCAGTTATATAATTTAAGTTTAGATTTTTATTGTATATTTATTTTATATAGTTTTCTCTTTTTTTTTGTTTTGTTTTATTTTGTATTGCGAAATATTTAGGTTAACGATGCTCGTGCGCTTTTATTCACCTTTACAACTTCTTATCGATTTATTTGCTAGTTTAAGTTTAGGGTGGTTAAAATATAAGGTAAAGAATATAATGCTGTACTGAATACGAAAAAGAAAAGATTTTAGCATTATAAAAAAAGTTTATATATATATATATATATATATATATATATATATATGGTATATGTTTACGGCGTGAAAAATACATATAATACGCGGTTTTCTGTTTATATATAAAACGGTTAAAGAATTAAATTTTTAATTAAATGAAAAAATAATTAGCTCAGAAGCAAATTTTTGATTCTCCCATTCCTATTTTATTTACCGATAGTAATTAGTTTTTACAACATAAATATGTATGTTGAATTATTGAACAAATATAATATTATTTTTAATATTAAAAATATGAATTTTGAATTAAAATTTATTTGTCTGTATATATTTCCATTTTATTTAGTGTTTCGATACGATTCGAATTGAAATTTTGCGTCATGTAAATATTATTTTGATTTCAATATTATTAATAATAACATATATTTATTTAATCAAATACATATTATGTATGATTTCATATTTATTAGAATATTAATTATAAATCAGCGAATCTATTTCGAAAATACTGTAAAGGGAATTACAGTGTTTTCGGTTTTTAATTAAAGTTTTTTTTCAATATTATTATATTGTTTATTGCATATGTGTTATTTATCGATTTATTAACATATAAATTTATGTTAAAATTAGTTCGATAATTTATATTATTATGTAGGTTTCATTTATAATTGTAATAGTAAATAATGAAACAAAAGTTAATTACGTATATTTATATATTATATATTCATATTGTTCGATGTTATAGATTTTTTGATACTGTTTATACTTTTATTATGAAGGTGATTTTTTTAACATCTTTAATATTCGAAATTAAATTAATAAAATGCGAAAAACCAAGTTGAAAATGTAAATTTTACATTTTATGTGGTTCTTGTTTTATAAATGAAACGCTATTGTAAAATTTTTCGTTGTTCTTTTAAAATTCAAGTTGCCTCTGAATATTTTTTTTATTTTTCCTTTTCAGTCTGTGACGTATTATTATTTTGGGGCAACTTTTCGACTATATTTTTGGCAACGATTTCTCTATGATTACTTTCTACTTCTACGGAATCAAATGAGGTCGTCATTTATGATATATCGCAAATAAATATAAAACTCGTAATGTAAAATAGATAAAAACAAATAGAATAATAATACGAATTTTTGTTATGAAACGGAATATTACAACAATAAAATCTAGCGGTTTGTCATTATTTTATTTACTACGTAATATATATATATATATATATATATATATATATATATATATAAAATAAATTTGAAGTATCAATTCGTTTTCTTTTTTGCGATTTTCATAACAAAAATAAACAACTTGAAATATGAAGAAATTGAGAAATTTTCACTCGGTTTTCAAAATATTGTTTGATAGTTTTTGAAGTTTGACGCTTTCAGAACTTTACTGTTTTCATGTCGACAGTACTTTGACTTTACCAACTACTATTATAAGGTGATTTTGGATGAAAATTACACACGATATATACTATACAAAGCTGCATATGTTTCTATATTAACTATATTGTCAATATCGAGCAGACATATTGTCATTAAACTGTGGTCGATGTTCATGTAACATTCTAGTGCATCAGATAAAATATCTATAATTATTGTATAAAATTGAACCATATTATATTTTAGTTATATTGTATATAATGTACAATTATTATATATTAAACAATATCAAATTCGAGTATGATATAATATTTTTTTATCATCTAATCTAATAAAATATGTGAATAAAAATAAAATTATATATATATATATATATATATATATATATGTGACTGTGTGTGTGTATGGTATTTAAGTAAAGTATTGAAAGTTCTGTAGATGCCACCGCATCATTAAAGTTTCTAACGAGTCTGTTTGCACGCTTTAACTTCTTCGCACAAAAGTGCGGTTTCGAACATTTCCGATAAAAGAAAATAATGGTTCGTTTTAACTTTTGCACGCTATATAAACTATTAAATAATAGAAATTATCTCATGTTTGTTCTGACCGCAAAATCTATTGATTAATTTGTTAAAACTGATGCTTTGCATGTTTTATATTATCTTGCTAATTACGTTAATTACTTTATTGTATTTTTTATTTGGTATTTTTAAATTTAATATATCAATATAAGAGTGAATATAGTTTTTAATAAATTTTATATTTGATGAAATTTATATTGTCACTATAAATCTATTGCATTTCATTTTATAATAGGATAAAATATATTAAGTGTGATTTATTTTTGTACATATTTTTCTACTAATGAAAAAATATTTTTTTATTAATTAATAATAAAAATGTAATAAATTGCATTTATTATATATTAGAAAAAAATCAGGTTTTATACAATAATGTTTAATGGCGGCGTTACTCCATTATTCATCAGATTTCTTTCATATAAATGATTAATTTATTTAGTTAGCGTATTGAAAAGTAACTAAATATTTATTTATAAATATATAATTTTGTATGATTAATTATTGAATCACTTAATATAATTAATTGCGTTTGATTAAAACAATTTTATTGTAATGGATTACTGCGGATCTGTTTCTTCAACTTGGACGTTTATTCAGACATTCGAACGATAAAACAAGATTTCCCTTTAAAACTTTAAGCGTCATTTTCTTAAAAGGGTCTAACGATTGGACGATTCGTCACGAGAATTAATAATTAAATATTATTCCCTTTTTCCTCCGACTTTCCTTAGCAATAAATTTAAAATATTAAATTTCCATTTCATACTTTTTAACGTTTTTAAAATGCGCGAAATAATAAAAAAAATTCTACGATAAACGAATGAAAAACGGTTAGATAATTCGATTAATTTGTGGAATACGGAATTTAAAGGGATTCGTTTTTAATTATAATCGTCGAAGTGGAATGTAAAAAATAGTAATGATAATAATAATAATAAATCGTCTTAAAAAGCGAATAAGAACAGATTGATCGGAAAATATTCAACATGGCGGATATGAAAAATCGGAAAAGTGGCAGGTTTTTCTCGTAATCAAAACACAATTAATATTCTTCGTACAATTAGGTTCGCCGAAGCGATGAATTGAACTAATTTGTTCTCGAAGGGGGTGACCATCATAGCTCCCTTCGAAACATAAGGGATGAATAATGCAGTCGTTCTCAACCATTAGTCCGCCTTCGTCCGTATTAATTTCATTAAGGCGGCGACCTCGACGCTTCGTAACGTTTTATTTCCACGGTCAATTACGACTACGTTACACCGCTATAGACGGACACACTTACATCACTTACAAGTGTTTTTTTTTTAGATACGTTTTTCGTTTGTAGCCGCTTAAAAGTCGCTAGAATTAAGTGATTTTTAAAAAAATATTTTGAAATGAAAAATTAACCCTTTGCACTCGAGACGTTTCGCAACTTTTTTTGGCGATTTATTTTATTTTTAACATAAAATTATTATTCATGCAAAGTAACATACAAAGCTTTTATATTTCATCATTTTGCAAATTTCTGCTAATTGCCGATTTATATAAAAATATGAATTTGTTGAATAAATTTCTATACAAAAAAAAAACAGTTTTCACCATCATTTCAGAAATTTTCTTAAAAAACAGTATGTTAAGGTACACTGATCTACGCAATTGTTTTATTGTTCCATCTTTATAAGGATTAATAATTTTAACTTTAGTAATCCTTCTCCTAAGATTGTCAAGTTTGAACTAAAAAAGTTTTAAAATGCAGTCCGATTATGGACTAATTTAAGATGAGAAAAATTTATTTCTATTTAAAATAGTGTTATTTCACACTTCATAATATTATACGAAATGAGTGTCGAAATTCATTGCAAAGAATTAAACATAAATATTTAAACGTAAATTTCAATTTGACGACTTAAATTTCATTCTAAATCCTTCAACATAGTTCAGTGAAATTACTATTTTATTATTCAATAGACAATTTTTTTCTTCTGTATTATGATTGTAATTTATATAAATGATTTATATTATGTACTACTTATATCCTACTATGTTTAAGCGTCTCAATTCGTCTTGTTTCGTTACTTCAATAGGCTTGCACGCCTCTCGACTTTCGTCAGGACTCCGCGCTCATTAATCAAAGCATTGAATTCTTAATGGAGCCAACCTCCCCGATCTTCTGTTTTAAGTGCCCAATTGACTACCTGATGCTCTCAAGATTGGATCCGACCGAAGATTTGACTCACTTTAATATGGAATTCGAGTGTCTCGATAGACCGATCGACTACGTTGGATAATTAAAATGGTAGAAACGCACCCTCCATCAAATCATCGAGAAAATTCACCTTGATTAAATAGTTCAAAATGGGTTAGAATCTCGTAAATTTTCTCTGCATAATTAATAAGTTGATACTCTTCAACATTTTACATTGATAATATATATGTATATATATATATATATATATATATATATATACATATATATATATATATATATGTGTGTGTGTGTGTGTGTGTGTTAAATTAATTGATTTAAATTGACTACAAAAACATTCTAAATTCATGTTTTTGTGTGATTCGAATTTTTTTCTTTTTTCATCCACTATTTCCGTTTGCAATATTCATTTTGTTCCGTCGCATTATTTCTTTATAGCTCGGAAAATAAAGGGAAAAAATATAAAAAGTATTTCGGAGACAAGAATAAAAGTAGAGGGTAGAATGAGAGCGTTCTTAATTAATTATTGTGCTTTAGCAAGTTTAAGGTCTATTTGCACCCTTCGATGTGAGAAAATGAAGTAAATTGAAAATATGAATTCGTTTCGGAATGGTCGAGGGAAGGTTTAATCGAAAATATAACGCGTTTTATAGTAGAATGTATTATATATAAGATTTTGGAAAATTTGTTCGCGAAACCGTAAAATATCAAGCGGCAGATTCCACTTTATATATACCATACATATATATATATATGTATATATATATATATATATATATATATATATATATATATATATATATGTATATATATGTATATATATATATATATATATATATATATATATATATATATGTATATATATGTATATATATATATATATATATATATATATATATATATATATATATATATATATATATATATGGTATATATATTTTTTTTGAAACACATTATTCATTTTTGTTACATTAACCATTGTTCAAATGACAAAAATCGATTATGCGTGTCGTTTAATACAAAAAAACAAAATACTTTGAAGTTGATGAATTTGAAGTCTTATAAAATTTGATTAATATATATGTGATCGTTGCCAAGTTTAATAAGCGGGTTATTAAAATATCATGCTGTCTAATTATATAAAATTATGCAAAAAATAATTGACACGACAGTTTATTGATTGATGTAAATTATTTTTTTGTCAATGATTTATTTGAATTTTTTTCGATATATTGATAATCCATCACATTAAATATTTTCGTCATTATTTAGATTATTCTGTATTATTGATTATTTATTCGGAAAATTTTGATATATCGCAATTTCATAATGTCAAAACTTTGATCTAAAAATATTATTATTACCTTTCGTGGTAAGAATGATGGTAACTAATATAGTATGACAAACGAGGGAAAACTTTGCGACGCACTATTCGCACTAAATATACACGGTTGTTCTAAACAAAACATCAACATCGAACAATAAACAAACAACAAGAATAACAACAAAAGGTTTTTTATATATATGCATATATATATATATATATATATATATATATATATATATATATATATATATATATATTGCCTGCTCGACAGTCGTTAGCTTGATTGATCGTTGTTAACTTTGATAGTTTCCACGTAAACCACAGAGTAACGAACGTGATTTAACGTTTTCCAATATTATAGGAAAATTCACAGCGGGAATTATTTTCAACTTGGTATGTTAATAATGTTTATAATTTTCAGGTTAATCATTATGTATTTTAGTAATAAATATTTATTTCTATATATCATAAATTTATATAATGAGATTTATAAGTGATGTTATATGAATTGAAAAAACGTTTTCATTTATCGTTTAAACCGCATTATAGGATTTGGACGTTTTAAATTGCTATGTTTCTTTTAATCTATTGAACCTAGTTTTTCTTTTGGCTTTCCTCGAGGATTTAAACGTAAGAACTCTTTGTTATTTCTGTTTTTTTTTATTTTTCTACAATGCAATTTTACGTTTTTTTATTTATTATTCAATTTCGTTCAGTAATGCATACAATGAGAAATAATTCAATTAGTAATACGATATTGTAGTTCTTTGATATCATCTGTGTTAGTGTTTAGAATTTTTTATCGTATCACGGCTATAACAAATCGATGAGAATAAATTTTTAAGTTCTGAAAAAAAATATAAAGAGTTTTACTTTTGTAAGCCTTAATGTGATAAATACTCAATATAGAATAATAGCAAGAGTTTACTAATTTATAAATTCCATTCACTCTTTCGGAGCATCGATCGCTTTATATAATATAAATATATTTGTTTGTATTTTGCTTTGAAATTGTGTTTACATTTTACCTATAAATCGTTTCCCTAATTTGGTTTTTCCTAGTACTTAAAGCAGTTTTAAATACGTTTTAGTTAAACCTCATCGGATGGAATTTGTGTAGTTTATTTCAATGAAATAATTTTCAATAATTACTTATTTCGGTAATAGGCGGTTTCATATTATGGTGAATGTATATAAGAAAAGACAGGTTTATATATATATATATATATATATATATATATATATATATATATATATATATATTATAGTTCGATATTTTTTTAAGAAAATGTTGAATATACTATTATTAAAAATAAATTTAATTATTTTTAAGATATTTTAGTGGTCGTGTAATTATTTAGTTTTAATATTTTTACATCAACATGTTCAACGTAATGAAATTAAGAAATAATTACTAACTAATCGGTATAATTTTTGTTTTTAATTTTACTTTTTTTTCGTAGTAAAGTATGAATAATGACCATAATTAGTACGAGACGGTTGCACGTAACCCATTTTACTTTGCATTTTATTACCGACAATATTTTTCATTTAATTTTTTTTTTCTTTACGAAAAAGTAATTAATTGTTAATATTGCTCCAGATTTTCACATATATTCGAATAAGAAAATAACTGACAAGTTTCGTGCTTGAAGCATATATTTCTTGACTAAAATTCTTTCATTTCTTAAATAAATATATACGAAATTATGACCAATTAGTGTTTACCATTTATATATATAAAACATGGCATTTAATGGCATTAAAATAGTTTTTTTAATAAAAATTTTGTATTGAAAATAAAGTAAAATTCGATTGATATTATTACTCTTATGAAGCAATTAATACCGAAATGCTTTACTAAAAAGTATTTAGCGGTATTTTTATGTATATAAATATAACGATTTTATTAGCTATTATGTTGTAGTGCTAGTTTTGAATTCACAATTAAAATCTTTGATAAAAATCAGTTAATATCGAAATTCTGCGAATTTGAAATGTGTTCGCGGTTCTTTTCAATTGCGTTTCGTCACGAAATCAATACGTTTACATTTTACGCTAACAAAAAATAACAATATATATATATATATATATATATATATATATATATATATATAATCAAAGAAGAAGTATTCTTTATATTTAATTAACGATCTTTCGTCATTAAATTACCTGAAGTTGTAAATTTGTTTTTGCCATTGGAAAGAAATGCAAATTTCTTAATTGAAATTAAAATTTTGCGCTTTTGTTCCTCTAGAATTTCCTACATAATGTTGGTAGATATTTGAATTTTTTCCTTTTAGTGAGTTATTTTAGTTAAGCGTTATAATCAGACAAGACAGTGAATTGTTATGATTAGACCAAAAATGAATCATAATTAATAACATTATGCTAATATACGTTGTTTAGATCTATGATTTTTTCCTGCATCTAGGAAAATATTATCAATTCTGAATTTCTTCTGAAAGTAACCAAAGATATTTGAACAATACCTTAAAAATATAATGTCTTTGTGAAGTACTATTAATATTAAGGTAAATTCACGAAGAAGCTGAGAATAGGAAAAAAATGAAAACGATTTGCATGCAAATATATTTCAATAAGATTTTCCATTTTTAATATCAGTTTTATAAAAGTTTATTAAATTGTAAATTTTAATATAAAAACGTATATATATATATATATATATATATATATATATATATATATATATATATATATATATATCTGAATTCAGAGAATTGAAGCCGTTTTCGCTTGGCTAAGTACAGAATTAAACGCACTACGGATGTGTTTCGTGCGAAATTACTGTAAACAATGGTCAAAATTAATCCTCGATGAAAAACTAAAATCACACTTGCTAAAGTGGAAAGTACGCCACATTGAGGTTTTATCACGTGAAAGACCATATTCAGGGATGTGCAACTGTGATTGTATAGGGGATTGATGCGGTGTTATGGGATTATAAGGCTTTGTACGTTTGCTTTTACGTTAAACTCAAGTTGAATAACCCTACAAATTTAGATATTTCTATAATACATGTCGTATGTATATAGAAAAATCAAATTTTTCTAATAAAAAAATATAAAATAGAACCATATTAAACTTTGCATTAAAAGTCTACAAAATTTTGTAACACACACACACACACACACATATATATATATATATATATATATATATATATATATTATTTTGATTGAATTATAACAAAGCTTTATATTTCATGATTAATAATACATAATGAAAATTTAATTATTTCAATTTGAAAATCGATTTTTCGTTTAATATTCGAAAATATTTTTTAATTTAATCGTATTGAAACTATAAATTATTAAATTACGTTGCGGTATGAGTATGAAATATGTACATAGAAAATGTTTATTATTGTATCAGTGCTGATAATTTGATTTAAAGCGCATTCATGATACTGAATAATTTCCATTGTGCGTTCGAATATACAGGCTCATTTCCATTTTCATTGGATTTATTCTTCTTAGAACGACTCGGTGTTTCGCTCAGATAAGAAAAGAAAAGAAAAAAAGAGACCCGAGAAGAAAATAACCATAATATTGTCTTCGTAGTAAATTTAGAATTCAATTAGTTTAAGTGAATAATATAATATTATACGAGAATATTTTATCTTCATTCAAAGTCGTTATAAGTTTTTTTTTACATCTCGATACATATATCGTATAACATATTCAATCCATTTTTTTAAGGAAATATATATATTTATTTTGATATATAAATTATATATTACGTATTATGTTCTATATATGGTAATTTAATATATATATATATATATATATATATATATATATATATATATATATATATATATATATATATATATATATATATTATTAATAAATATATTTATGCGTATTCGAGTTTGATACGCTTCAGACAGCATGAAACTGAAATGAAAATTAATAAATTAAGACTCGAACGAGTTATTTTGATCAAAGGCTTTCAGAGTCATGAAGTGATGATGAATTTTCATTTGGGTCTTCGTCATGCGAAGCCTTACATTCTGATAAATTTACACGATTTTATATATATTATAATATATAAGCGTATATATGATAATTTTCATTTATATATATTTGTAAATATGTCTTCTTTTACAATGATAATATAGTATAAAATTGTATATAGCGGTACGTGTTTCAAATTGATTTTCAGAGATCATCAATCTTTTTCTCGACTGGGACATTCTTTTTTTTCCTTTTTGTATTCGAAAATATATATGCTGTTTAAGTGTCATTTTCGCTTGATCGATTTCTTCTCTTCATAAATTGAAGAATAAATATTGTGTTCTTTTATATCATATATATCGTTATTATTACAATGATTTAGAAATTTTCTCATGTAATACACAATAAATTCATTACATAAATGTAATTGTTATATAAGAATTATATTTTTTTATTTTATATATAAAGTTTTTAATTAATCATTTACTCAGATATTTTTTTATATATGTGTCATTTTTAATGACGATCTTAAATATTTTAATATTTTCATTGTTCGCTCTTTAACAAAATAAAATAATAAATAAAATAAACATATTAATTTAAAGAAATTTCAAATGTTGCAATTAATTACATCTTCTTTTATATTTCGCAATAAATGTTGGGTCTTTTTTCTTCTTCTTTTTCTTTTTTCCCGTCTTCTTTTCACTTCTCCGAAGGATTTCGTTTAATCTGAAGTTTCTTCATTTCGTTATGCAAATGAGACGTCATTTTTCTTCGCGATTTTTCCGATTTTTCCGACAAAAATCTCAAACGCGTTTATACTAGCGTGCTGTTCGTCATTAATCGCAACTGTCTTGTTAAAATCGTTTTGAGAATGTTTCCACCTTTTCTTTTTTTCATATATTTTTTAATGAAAATGTCAATTTAAGATTTTATTTAAATATTGTGTATTTCATGTAATTAATACACAATCAGTTTTAATTAATTTTATATTCAAAACTATAATAATTTGTATAATAAATTTATTTAAAGTAATGTATTATATAATATAGTGTTTTATGTTATATATATTAGAAATATTATAATTTTTTAGGTGAAATTTAAAATTTTTATTATCGCAGTCATATTTTTAATTCGTATTTTTCTTTTATTGTGGTCTTTACTTTTGATCTCCAGTTTAGTTAAGGAAAACCGTTTTCGCGGTTTAAAATTTATCGTAGATAAAAATCAGGAAACGTTTATAAATTATTACTGTATATATTATATATATTTCATCGTATTTAATATTTTATTTTCTTTAATAAACTGCTTCAAACATCAGTTTTAAACTTTATTTATTAATCGTTTTTAATTTATATATATACCATATATATATATATATATATATATATATATATATATATATATATATATATATATAATCGATATTATATATATTTTTTATCATATTCTAGATTAATCATTATATTGAAGTCGTTTTTTTATCGACAATATCTCTATTTATCGAGTCTAAGTACTTCCAAAATTCAGAGATACCAATTGTCGGTTTTTTATATTTTTTTTCTTCATTCAAGTCATGAACTAGAAGATATTATAGGGATTCACTAGACTAATCTTCCATGCCGTAAAGCTCCGCCGGTGCAAAAGCTCGCGCACGCTTTCTAAAAACCACCTATATAATACGTGGTCGAGTTTCTTTCCGGTCGGAAAAACGGGGGTTGGTGGTTGTATTTTTCGTTTGTCGTAAAAAATGGTGTAATTAGAAAGGGTCTTATGTTTTGTGCCGAAAACGTAGACCTGCAAGTGTCTAGCGGAATTTCTACATTTTATTTATTGCGAGGATTTGTTTGTGAGTATTCGTTATTCGTCCAACGAAAAGGCTTAACACCCACAATTCTGTTTGATAACAGACAGAAAAGTGGAATGATATCGTCTTGTATTCTTATTGTTCTTCTTTTTCATTTTTTTCCTTTTTATATTTGCTGTTTGTTTATTTTATGTATACTAATATTTATTTAATAATGTCTACGTTATAATTGATGAATTTATTACGAGTGTCGTTTTTATTCTTGAATTTATGTATAAAACATTCTATACGTTTTAATAATGTAATCTTTTTATTTTTCTTTCTAAATACAGTAAAAGTTCTTTATACGCGGAGGACGAGTTTCATAAATTTACCACGAATACGGAATAGCAATAGCAATATAATATAATTCTATTTATAAACGTCTTTTAGAACACTTTAATATTTCATTTTACACAAATTGTATTTTTAGGTCTTTTAAAATGCATCAATATTTCCTTTTATATGAATTCCATTTTCAAGTGTCTTTTAAAACCTGTCGATATTTCCTTTTACATGAATTATTTTTTAAGAGTCTTTTAAAACTCATCAACATTACTTTTTCAAGTATCAATATTCCTTTTTCCACGAATTCTCTTTTTAATCGTCTTTTAGAACGCATCAATTTTTCCTTTAACACAAATTATTTTTTCAAGTGTCTCCTATAATAAAAAATAATATTATTTTTATGCATTATTCTCTTTTCCCATTTTTTGTTATTAAACAAAAACTTAGATTAAATTAAAATATAATAATCTTATTATTTTTGTATTTTTTTTACAAATATTTTTGTTTTCTTTCAATATTTATATTGTGGTTCTTTATAAATCTGATGTTCCACGTTGAAAATTTATATTCGTCATCTCTAATAAAGCCATGTATTATATTACATAATCATAATTCGAAGACAATACTTATCAACTACTTATAATACTATTGAAATTAACCCTATTATTATATATAGTATGCAATCGTAGTTAATGCACACATAATAAATTAATATGATTTCAACCATTGTTTCGCAATATTGTAATCAGATACTTCAACCATATTCCCATTATATTATGACAAAATAAGGAAAAATCGCGTAAATTGAATGCGTTCGATAATGCTTTATTCGCGTTGTTTGCGTGGCTAATATGCCATTAGTCAATTTGGCCTCCCATTATCTTGATGAAATACGCTTGTTTATATATATATATATATATATATATATATATATATATATATAATATAGTAATTTTGAGATGAGTATTAATAAAGTTTTTGAATATATACTAAGCTTAATATTTTCTCAGCTTTGTGGGCTTTGTGAGTTTTGAACGCGTGATATTATTATTATGAGGATGAGTAATTTGTATATTCAATAAAATGTTGTGAGATTTGCATAAATTCACCTTAAAAATATGTTAATTGTTTTCATATATTTACTAAAAAGTTATTTTTAATATTAAAATCATAATAATCCATATTAAAATAGAGTTGATTACTGATGATAATTATTTTTTATCTTTATAATTTTTATATTATGTGATAAAATGATAAAATATAAAAATTAAAATAATATATAAATACAATGCACTTGATTTATTTATATAAATTATATATTTATATATACGTGAAGATAATAAAAAAAACATGAATTTTTGTATAATACAAAATATATGTATAATTTATACGTGCGTCATATGTTTGCGAACTTCGTGAAGAATTTTAATACATTTTCTTTTTTATTACCAGCTTTTTTTCATCTTATATTGATATTTTTCCTTGAATTCCAAAGATATTAATAATATTCTATATATTCATATAACATACATGCATAAATCTGACTATTCATAGTTTCTATGAAAAAAATTATCGCAATGATCGCTAACGATGCTTATTAATTGTATTGAAAAACGCTGATTTCACATAAAAAGTCCTTTATATTTATCTAATAATGTTGATTAATTTGATCATTTTCTTAAACCATATAAAAGTAATTATGATAAATTATTAATATTGAAATTATTGCGTTTTCAAAAATTTTATATTGATTTATTTTTCAATTTTAGTACATTGTTTTATACGATAAATTATTAAATTCGGAGATTTTTTTAATGTAATTTTAATTTTATCTTTGTTCTAAATTTATTTTATATTTTCAAGGAGAACATAGTGGTAAATAAAATTATAATATTTAATTTTTATTATATTTAAATAATCTATTTATATATATATATATATATATATATATATATATATATATATATGTAATATAAAAATTCCGAAGAAGGTTACCAAAAAAAATATTGCACAATATAAAAATATAGCTTCTAGTTTCAGCTAGATTACTTTTGTTGTTTTTTTTCATCAATGACCTTTCTTTTCTTTTATTTTTTTAAAAGAAAATCTTAGTAGATATATTGAATTTTCGAATATTATATTTTATATATATTTATATAAAGTATTGTAACCTTTTTTTAATCTGAATGTCAAGCTTTTTCTTTCAATACACATATTTTAATATGATATAAAGTTTCTGACGTTCATTTTGCTAATGTATTTAATATATAAATAGTATTAATATCTTTTGAAAGTATAATCATATGTTTTATATGACGCGTTTTCTAATAATATATCGACGAAAATTCGTGAGCTTTTCGTCAAGTTTGATAGAATTCTTGAAACTTTGCACCTGACTTATGTGATATGTTCAAAAAAGGTTCAATATGTTTCAGTTAACGACTTTTCTTTCCGGAAAACGCTGACGTTAGCTCGACTATGAACCATTCATAAAACCCTAATATTGGAACCTTTGTCCAATTTTCCCATAATTCAAAGCACGATCCTTTCTATATATTTATATGTATTACGAATTATATTTTTTTTTTCGTGTGAAATTCGATTTTTATCATCATCAAATTTGACGTGACCGATATTTTTATTTTATTAAATATCAAATATTTTTATTATAAATCGAAAAATCGGAAAACATGCTGAATATAATACGGTTTCGTTTGTATTTATAAAAAAAATATTCTTTCGTATATTTGACACTTATTTGATTAGAAACAGTATTAAATTTTGTGAATTTTCATAATCTTTTCCAACATTTGTATTTCAATTTTTGCGTATTTATTTTAATGAAATTCTCCCCAATGTTCTCATTTAGTTTAACTTTCGAGAGAAAGTGAAACAGCACCAAGTTTCTTTCCTCGAATAAAATTTAAAATGAAACCGCGGATAAAATTGTCTCTCGGGTTTCTTTTTTGTCTAGCAAATATATTTGAATACATTGATTTATGTTAATTTTATATGTACATAATATATGTAAATCATAATATTTTATTTAATATTAATAATTGGGTCGATCAATATGTAATCGATATTTATAAATGTAATACATATATCCAATTTAATTTTATTAGTATATAAGAAAAATATTCAATATCTGAATTTAAATCAGAGATATTCGATAGATATTCAAGTACAATTATTTATATCAGAATGTTAATGCTGTAATTATAATATTAATTAAAATATAATCATTAATGTTAGAGAGACGATTCCTATTATTGCAAAGGGAAAATGGTTTAGTCTAGATGTGAGAAACCTTTTTGCTTGTAATGAACACTTTTCTACAATGATCTCTAATTAAGGCCTCATTAAATTAAAGAAATGTGTGAAATCAGGTAACTGAGAAGTCGAAATTCAATTTAGTAGTTGGACAAAAAACTCATTTTAAGTTTGCGTAAAATATACATTTTATATATAAAATACCAAAAAATATAGAAAAATTACAACTTCCAAGAATATAAGAGATCACACTTGTTAAGCTCACAAGGCCATATGCGGTTTTAAAGCTGCAGCCATTCTTGATTTAGTCTGTTTATAATTGAAAAAAAAAAAGAAATTTACATAGTAAAAGTGAATACGAATATTGGATTTATTTTTATTTCTTCCTTTATCTCGTGTAAATTGTTTTGTTTTTCGAAACGAACGACCATTTTTTGAACTTGCCACTTGGATCCCGTGTAATTTTCTTTTAGTGTTTACTTTTATTTGTGGGTAGCGCACGAATTTAACTCGTCAAAGGGTCTCGTAAATGGAGATCCGATAAGCATTGAAAAGGACGAAGGAGGAGCTAAAAGGATAACGATTTCTGTCCATTTTAACTCCCTTTCCCTTAGAAGTACTGAAAATTTTATAAGCGTTGTATATATATATATATATATATATATATATATATATATATATATATATATATATATATATATAATATGTAGGCAGTTGCCAAAGATTCCTTTTTTGAATTTTGAATATTTCTAATGAATCTATTATTAAATTATATTAAATCTTTTTACAATTTATGAATATTTGAAATATATTAGAAAATTTTTGTGATTGACGGTGATGTGTTGAATTTTGAAATCGTTAATAATATACGTTATACGGAATTCTTCATTAGACGATATGAAAATATTTCAAAATTATGTCCTAGTTTATTGTTGTATTTTGGCTCCGCTTTCGTTTGAATTTTGGCTTGAATTCAGAACTCGGTTGGCCACCTCTGTTTATCTAGAATCCAAGAAAATTTTAAATATATTCAAAATATGACCAACACAAACCATAAACTCTTTTACTGTAACAATCTGTATTTGTTATAATATTCCGTTATATAAAATATACTTTATTACATTTTAAAACGCGTTTTTTATTCTAGCGTTTCGTTTGAATTATTAATTTTAATGAGGATTTTTATGATTTAATAATTTCGGAAAAATCATACAATTTTACTTTTTTAATATTTTTGAAAATATTTCAGATTCATTTAATATTTACTAACGTTATTATTATTATTATTTTGTAATAAATAACAAGCTTTCTTTATATAATATTTTCTGGTTTATTTTTGTTTTTTTTGTTTATATTTTTAATAGATTTTTTTATTAAAATTTTGAAATGAATTAAGTTTTTTCCGTAAATTAATTATTTTGAAGAATTTAACGTGACGCACGGCGTTAATAAGTTTGAGAAACGTTGTTTTTTATATTAATAATTTTGTAATTGAAGTTATTTATAGTATTAAAGAATATAATTATTTTTAATTAATGATTAGAATATTTAAAAAAAAAAAATTATAAAAAATATTAAAATTAACTACATTATTATATATATAACAAGATTCTGGAAGCTATTACATTGTTTCTTCAGGAAAATTTCAGTGAACTTCAAAAATTCATATATTTCGTGACCTTCATAAATAAAAGAAAATAAACATTTATTTTATGTGAAATTAAATATAATATTATTATATTATTATAGGAATACATTATCTTTTTTCACAATATCGCTTAAGTATTTCCATAAGAAAATTCTTTCGGTTTGTGTTAAAAAAAATAAAAAACTTCGAAAACTGTTTGAGAGTCACTGAGGGAAAATCTTGTTATAACATGTCTCAAGGGAAAATACTTTTTAATACTTCATATTGAAGATAAAAGCAAGCGGCAGGTACACTTATAAAAGTACGTCTTACATAAATATAATAAAATACAACGGAGAATTGTATGTAATTTAAATTATAATTTCATGAAGATATAATATGATCTTTTATATTTCATAAATAAAAAAATATTGTATATTATAAAATTGTTTTCATTTAGTTTGTAGTATATCGTAATGATGTCTATATATATATATATATATATATATATATATATATATATATATATATATATATATATATATATATACTATTATTTATACAAATCCGTTTATATTATATTTAACAATGATTTACCTTAAATGCGTGTGCAATCCATAGATAAATACAGCGTATATAATATTTTAAACGCGATCGAGTTCAATATAAATCCCAGCTTTTGAATCATCGCACGTTTAGACGATACATTTTGACAAAAAAAAGAGAAAAATAAATAAAAAAAATAAAGAAAACGTGTCGTACATATTGTGAAAAAGGGGTAAAAAATAGGGGTTAGAATGTGAGCTCTGAATCGAAAGAAAATTTTTATAACTTATCAGAATATTTTAAATCGATACTTATTAAAATGTTGATTTTTTTCATATATATATATATATATATATATATATATATATATATATATATATATATATATATATATTACATATATAAAATAATAAATATTTAATTTGTAATTTTTGATACAAATTTTTACAAGTTATAAGTTTATAATATTGCACCAACCTACATGTTCGCCAGACACCAGGTGGAAAAGATAATATAAAGAAAATATCATTTATAAGCATAAATCAGATTAAATTGCATTGCTTAGAAAGTTTAAAACTATAAATGTATATATATTTATATATAAATTGATATTGTAAGGACGAAAAACGAGAACGACCGTCAAACGAAGAGGACGTCTCTTCTGAATATTTCAATCCTCTGGGATCCGACGACGAATTTCCGTCATTTTTCCTTCTTGTTCGTCGCACGATTTTTGCAGACGGACCGATAAATTTCCTTTTTATAAAGGTCGCAATATGAGTGGAAAATTTATGGTTCGGTGCACGTTTTCAAAAATTTACGAGCCCAAAGGTGAAATAGGTTGACTCTGGATTATGTTTAATTATGGATGCCGCGTGATGCGATATATTTTTTTTATTCAACACTCTTTCGAATTTTTTATACATTATTCGTAGATAAAAAATATGTTAGTAAAAAGCGATCATTTTTTTTTATTTAATATAGTGAAAAATTTTATTTCAATAAAATTTGATAAATGAATATTTTAATAGATGCAATCTTGTTAAAATAAATATTATATTTCGTTTAAACTAACAGCTGGAAAATGTAGAATGAAATGTTCGTATTTTATAACACAATTTTTTAAATAATATAATACAATAAAATGTCTTTTTTTTATTAGAAAAATATTAATATTTCTTTTCTATCATTAAAGATCATTTAGTTGTATAAATAATACAACACTATTGTTTAGTTTTTCAATTAAATAATATATTTTTATTTTATTTAACATGTTTACAATATATATTTAGAAATTGTATGGTACTACATATTATACAATAAAGTGCGATAAAATTCGTACTCAAAATCGTTAAATGTTTACACAGCATAATTCTTTGTCTAAAGTCATAAATACGCTGTATATTGTACGAAATCATCGTATATTTATATACAGTATGTTGTAGTGAAAACTTTTTTTAATTTTTATATTTCATTGTATTGAATTATATATAGATGATATTAATTAAAATTTTGATTAATAGTATAATTTTCTTTAATCGGACTTTTTTCGTATTAAAATGGATTTTTAAAAATATTTTTTTTTATGAAAATGTATTTTTTTATATTTGGACCAGTGTTATTTTGTCTTTCATTCAACATGAACAGAAGGAGGCTCGACAAATATTTACATATTGACTGTAACGCCTTCAATTCACCCTCCAGAGTTCGTGCCTTTTTTTTCCAGCTCTTCGCTTATTCTGTATACTTCATGTAAATAATATGTCACGGTTTATGGAAGCGAAACTTCACGTTATTATTCTCATACGTTATTATATTTTCTCCTTCATGCTATGCTTTATCTCGTATTTTTTTTTACTTTTTTTTTCGTTTTGATCTACATTATTACAATGCGAGTTTCTATCGCGGCCGTGGAAAAATGTTACAAAACAACGGGTTCTCGAAGAACGACCGTAGAACACTAATGGGGTTGCTATGAGAAAACAATCTGGCAATCTGTACGGACTAAAAGCGGAAATGTGTTTGCTTTTTAAACGAACCTCTTCCTGGAAATTTTGCGATCGTTGCTTTTCCGGTTTCAACCAATCCCCAAATACATTCTAATATTTTTATTCCACACACACACACACACACACACACATATATATATCTCCAATTCATAATAAAATAAAACGTATACTATAATACGCCTTATTCGATGCTCATAGCTAATACATTTGTATTTATTAAATATTTATATAATGTTGTAGAATGTTTATTATTCAATTTTATATGTAAATATATTATTTACCCCGTTATAGATTTTTATTTCTGATATTATTAAACAATTATTTATTTTATCACTGTAATAAAAATTTTTCCATTTATTCAATTATATTAAAAAAAATTCACAATTATTTTGTTCAACTAGTGGGGTGCCCGATCAGCTGATTCTTAGTATTTATATACATGTTTTAAATCACAGTTGCGTAAGGTTCTATTTTTGGTCGCTCACGAAGTTTGTAGTTAGGGTTGTAATTCTTGCCATGGCCTTTTCGTTCTGAAATCTCCTGGCCGGGAGCCAAACTTCTGGAAACAAATAAATGGCCTCATTTTATTTTTTTTGGACCTCTCACCTCCCTTTTAGCTTTTTTCCACCCCTTTTAGATTTCTGCGAAATATAGTTCGATGGTTGGTGAGTATTGCTCACGCACGTTTTAACAATATTATATAAATGAACAATGTATATTTTATTATAAATACCGATATTAGTAGATTTATTTTTAATAATAGATATATATATTTGTGTTAAGATAATTTTGATAATTGACGATTGAAAAATGATTTATATTAAATCTATAAAATTTTTAATGTCGCCGTTTCAATATTATTTTTTAATACAATTCATCATAATTATAATATATTCAACTATAATAAAATTTAATTAGAAAATTGCACTTTGAAACGATTTATCATACACTTTTATTTAACTTGCATTAATTGTTTCTTTGCTTGTTTGTTTGCCGGAGTAAATTCTTGTAATCGTTTCTTCAAACACTTCCCAAAATCCGATTGAGTTGAAATTTTGTATGCTCGCTCATTTTCAATGGCAATACATGAATTAATCAACAGATTTATCAATTAATTTATTTAAATTTTGTTTTTAGTATTTTTTTTCAAAATAAAATCTTTTTAAATACGTTTTAATTATATTATTTTTTTAGAGTTTGTATTATAGTTTTACTAAAATTAAAATGAAGCGATTTATATATAAATTAATTAAACATTTTACTGTTTTGTATTTATTACAAAAAATCTGTAATTTTATTTCTAAGGTGTACGATTTATACGTACTTTGATTTTGTAATATAATATTATATAATATATAATATTATATTATAAAGTAATAATGTACGATTATATATAATGTACGATTCATATGTACTTTGATTTTTTTTATATAAAATAATATATAAAATTTGTACTTAAAATGTATTTTATTCGGTAAGTACACGCCCAGGTTCGTGAACACGCACGTACACACGCATACACGCCCTTATTACAAATCGATACTTGTTTTATGTCCTCGAAAACTCGCCGGAAATCGGAGATGTAATTTGTTCGGAGAAATGCGCCCCCTTTTCCGGGATTTAACGCGCGCAGTTAAAAGATTGAATTGGTTTAAAAAAACTGTATATATATATATATATATATATATATATATATATATATATATATATATATATATATGTGTATATATATATATATATATATATATATATTTATATATATATATATATATATATATATATTTATATATATATATATATATATATATATATATATCGTTTCATCTAAAGTTCAAATTCCAACTTTTGCTATATCGTGCGGTTCGCTTTTCATTCTCTTTGCAATCAATCAAACGTTGAAAATCAACGATATATTGGATTTTATAAGGCAAATAGAAGTTTATTCCGTTTTGTATCAATTTAAATGATCTGTTTAAATGTCAAAGAGTTAAATTTTACATAATTATATATAAATATTATCGATCATTTTATATTTTTTCTTTATTTTTTCATTATATATGGTATATATATATATATATATATATATATATATATATATATATATATATATATATATATTAAATATTGAATAATTATAATCATGAAATATATTATAAAATTGATTTTTTTATTTTTTTTGTTTTTGATTTTAAAATTATTTTTATTTTAAATTTCATATAAAAACCGGTTATATTAAAGGAAAATTGTAAATATAAATGATATTTCAGGATTTCAACTTGCTATCTATCATTTTAAAAAAAGCTTAGTAATTGAATTTTAATGAAAACCTTCAAGAATATATTTTCTTTATAATTGGATTGCATCCATCTTATTGAAAAGTTATTTTATCATATCAAATTGAACACAAAAGAAAAAATATCGATAATTTTCTTTTAATGAGCGCTCTTTTGTTGATATTCAGGCATTTCTATTTTCGGAACGACATGAAAACTGACAAATTTTTGGTCAAATATATAATATAATCGGTAATCAACTTTGTACCTAAAATATTAAAAAAAAAGAATTATTTTTCAGTACAAATATGGGTATTATTATTAACGATGACTTCTTTATATTAAAAATTAAAAGAAAATGTTTTCCAACATTTGAAGACTTCGAAGAAATCATTAATTTTTTAATGTTATATATATATATATATATATATATATATATATATATATAATAAAAAATTGACTTTAACGTAAAATTTATTATGAAACTGTTGAATTTTTTTTTTTATAATATTGTTTTTATAATAAAGGTCTACAGTATGATTAAAAATATAGGGGTAATTTTTAAATATTTTTTTATGAGCATTTGGCATTGCGGATAAAAAAAGTTTTTTGTAGTTTATTAAAATGACATGATTTTCTTCCTTTCAAATATATTATTTAAAACTTGTGAAATTTAAAAAGTTGTTAATAAAAATAAAAATATAGTATATTATATATTTA
Organism: Leptonema lineaticorne; assembly: GCA_024500535.1. Lineage (NCBI taxonomy): Eukaryota > Metazoa > Arthropoda > Insecta > Trichoptera > Hydropsychidae > Leptonema > Leptonema lineaticorne. The sequence continues at coordinate 4,454,352 of JANIJI010000064.1, forward strand.
AACGATTTTAACGGCTTTAAAATTTTTAAACTTTTATGACAAATATTATTGATTAAAATATTTGTTGTTTTAAAGAAATAAAATAATATATATATGTTTTCACATTAATACCGTAATATAATATAATATATATTTTAAACATTATTATCGTATTTTATAGTCATAATTTATTATTGTGGCTTCTTCAGAAAAGGACTTAATTCCCTTGACATAATTATTACGGTAGTTTTTTATCACATTTCGAACACACTTTGTCGATGTTATTTTCCATTTGATGTCTTCTCACATTTTATGTCTGGTATTAAATACTAATTTTTCCTTTCTAGGCATCTTTATATTTATTTCGTGTACCAATTTTTTTCATGTGTTATATAAAGATTTAAATACGTTTTCATCACAAAAAATATATTTAATAGTTATTTTTTATATAAGTAAAATAATGAATTATATACTTAAGACAATCAATAATATTAATGATTTTTTATAGTTAATTGTTCGATCAATCAAACAAATGATGGTGTCAGAGGGTTTTGACGAAGAGGGCATCCTTCGAAATCTTCCATTAGGGACTTCATCCTTGATAAGCTCAGCTGACGAACTAAGCTTCTAGAACACAAAGCCTTTGAAATTATGCGAGTTCACGCTCTATAGAACATCTTTACGAGTGCAAATTGACATTAATAATAATAATAAAAAAATAAAAAATACGTCGATGGCTTTCTCATTTATCATTTCTAAATAATACGAAGGTATTAAATATATATATATATATATATATATATATATATATATATATATATATTATATCTATTAATATTCGTCGAATTTTCAATAATTAACCGAGGTTGTACACTTTAGAAACTCATCTATCGGATCTACATGAAAGCAAAAAAAGTGGAAAAAAAGATAAAAATGAAAGCAAACGAGTTTTCTAAAGGCTTTTCATGCTCGTGTGTTTTTTTTTAACTTCAAAAATGTGCTTACCGTCGAAAAGACTTGTTCATTTTAATTCACATTGCGACAAAATGGAACGTTGCACTCGTTGAATTCTGCTTGAGTTTGCCAATTTTATCATCCCTTTGTGAACGTGCACAAGAAGCACGTGCATTTTCCTAATTATTATCTAATTATTATCTAACATTTTCGCCTTTGTAATAAAATGGTAATTATTATGACATCATTATTAAAACACGTTGTTGTGCGAATATTGTTCACACTACCATATATAGAGAATTTTATTTACGTTATAAATTTAGATAAATTAGCTAATTACTGGTTAACGGTTAATTATCTAGATTTCGAACGACAAAATTGGATACGAATTATAAATTTATGCACTTTGTTCTTAGTATAAACTAAAATTTATTGGATAAAGTTTTTGCGTTCTAGTCTAGTAAAAAATAAATTAGTCTTAATTAATTTATTAGGGGTCGGTTAGTTATTTTTAATGCGATTTTTAACCTTTCGTAGAGCATAAATAAGACAAAATCGAATTTTACGAGAACGCATTACATTTTAATTTCATTACCAACATTAACTTTTTTTGTTGAGATTTCTAATTAAAAACTAAAATATTTAAACGTTTGTATCAATCAAAATAAAATATATTAAATTATCATATGAATTTTATATTTATATATATATATGAATATATACAATTTTATAGTTTAATAAAATATTTTGTTATTCAAATTAAACATATTCAGAATGTGTTCATGTTAATGAAAATTTTGATCGAAATTTCGCAATAATTTCTTACCCAAACTCTTTATTGCGTGTTTAACAAGGAATTCTTCTCATAGCACGATAGTTAATGTTAAAATTTATCGTATTCGTGTAATCAGAAATAAGGGTGCGAGTTAACAAATTCTTGTAATTTTCAAATAGTTCATTAACTTTCGGAAAGATCCAAATTTCGCGTTCGAGTTTTCCGAAGGTTTTTTTTAAACTTTTATTCAACTTCAATATAAATAT
>JANIJI010000065.1:0-235000 GCA_024500535.1 Leptonema lineaticorne
ATTATGATCAGAATTATTGGACGATAAAAATTATTTTAAATAAATTACTAATCAACGTTTTATAATCAAAACCTTTCAGATAAATTTAACTACAGCTATTTCATGTCATTCAAAATTTACATTATTAATATTATTAGGAATCTATTTATTCGATATGTCTGATTAAAATTAGCATATATATATATATATATATATATATATATATATATATATATATATATATATATATATATATATATATATACATTGCGTAATCTCGATAATCCGTATAAATTAAAGACGAGGGTGTTTTGGTTATTGATGCGTTGCGGTTTAAGGATATTAAGATTTTAAACCGTGAACATTTCATCGAATCTGAAAATCTGAAAAGCGCTATACATACTTTTAACGCGAACAAAATAAACGTTTAAACCTTTAATATTTTTTTTCAACATTAAAATAATCGTTAATTTTTATGTTCTTTTTTTTTGAGTTTAAAAATATAATGAAAATATTATTTTGCGTTCTCTTTTTGCTCTTATATTATAATTTTATAGTATTAATACAACTGAAGAAAAATAAATTATTGAAGTATGAATATCATATTATTGTGTAATGTTAATTTTCTTAAAATATTTTTTTTTTGTAAAAGAAAAATGAATAATATAAAGATAAACAGTAAAATTGGCGATGAAAAAAATATAAAAGAGAGAAATTATTATTACCTCATTTATGATAGAAGTATTTTTTAAAATAAGATTTTTTCTAATAAAATATTTGTGCGTAAACGAGAAAAATATAGCAGTTTATTTATGAAAATATGTTACCTTTTATAAAATATTCTAAAGAGCATCTTTGTAATTATTTTTTATTTAGTTATGTTTAATATTATATTATATTATATACTTCATATATAGATTTATTTACGTATATAATACTATAATCATTATTTTTTAATTAATCATTATTCGGCTGGTATATATTCAGCATTTTCAGATCATTCAAAATATGTTATTTTCTTCTTAATTACACAAAAAGTGTTTTAATTATGTTTGTTTAATCATAATAATACCATAATACAATATACATAGATATAAGTATTTTTTTCCAAAATATGAGTATCAATTTTAATTATATATATATATATATATATATATATATATATATATATATATATATATATATATATATATATATATATACGCTTAAAATGATTTTTTATATATAATATATATTTATTTTAGTACTAATAATCATGAAAATGGTATTTGTGTTTATTATAATAATCTTCATATTCTAGAATTGTAATATAATTAACATTTATGTGGATTTGTGAATTCCGATTATTTGGCCCGTGATTCTGAACATTTGAACGTAATCCAAGCAGACAACAACTAGGTATTATATATATATATATATATATATATATATATATATATATATATATATATATATATATTTCATATATCTTAATAAAATATTAATTTAATATTGAAATTTCTTTTAAAAAAATAGATATTCACTTATCAAATAGGCTTTAAATATAGTGGAAACACAATGATGGACAGACACGTGATGCGATATAATAATATATTATAATATAAGTCGTAATGATGCGATATTTATGCCGGTCCCTGGGTCGATTTATCACTTTCAAAACGATGAGGGTTGAGGGTTGAACCGTGTATTATAACAAGTTTGAGAACTGAATGTTAATGCGACAATTTAAATAATAACATAATAGAAATGTGTTGACACAAAACGTAAATTATAGCAACGAAATAACCTTGTCGACCAGACAAGTGGGCGACTTTCATACATAATAACCGTAATAAACATTCAAACGTTCGATGCTCTGAAAACCCAAAAATATCAAAAACGGCACCCCGAGATAAATATATAATATGTGAAAATGTATTTCGAATATTATGACATACATATGTGAGTAATTATATGAAAACACGGTAAACATTGTTAGAAGGGCGTGTCCAACACGTGTGCTATCGTTTATTAAAGCCCTAATATTGTGTTATTCAAATTGCCCTATACCTATAATTATTATAGTAGGTTTTTTTTTTCATATTAAAACTGTTCAAAATAATATTTAATAACATGTATTTATTGTTCCGTTGAAATATTATATAATTTTCGGTTGAAAATTTAAATCTCATACATTACTTGTTGATCTTAACGAAGAAGAAAAGTTAGTCGTACACGTAGTTAATGTTAGTTAACATGGCTAAAATTCTTGCGGTTACTGAGTACATTTGTGTAAATTGTTTTACAACAATATATGTTATGTATGAAATACAAATATGTTTGAAATAATATTTATTTTGAATACTCAATATATAATACATATGTTTTAAATATTATATAAACGGGAATTTTTCAAATGAAATTTTTTATAATTTTATATGCATTGATATAACATGAATGTATTGAATGTCGTATTGAAAATGCTTTTCGTCATGCATTGTCGTTTTTTCGCGATATTTCAAGATTTTTCATGTTTTCGTAGGTCCGTAACTTGCGCATGTCGTCTAAGAATTTCACATTATTGCCAACAGGCATGACTTCAATCGCTGTTATTGACGTTTCTTTGCACAAAGGCTTCGATTTAACGCCCTTATAAAAGGGACTTCTGCGTCTTTTACATATAAACTCGATATTAAAATCGTATCTGTTGAAAATAGCTACAATTCACTCGTCTATATAAATATGTTTGGAATTTAAAAATGATATATAAAACCATTTTTTAATATTATATTTCGTTATTATATGAAATATATGGTATAAATATATAGCAGCATATCGATTACAAAATTCGATAATTATTGCGTTATGTTGAATTTGGGAAACGTTAACGTATGTTTATCCAAGTACTATCAACTGTCCGTGTATAAGATAATAAATCTCAAAATTGGTCGACTCCCCTTTTCCAACAGCCGTTAATACGTCTGAATATAATCAAAATTCAGGCTTTATCTGATAACGGCAGGATAAACTTTGCCTAAAACGACTCAACTTTGTATTAACAGAGGAAACATGGGGGCGATTCTGCATTTAGTTTACTCTATTTGCTCATATATTATCAATATACAAGTGTAATAAATATATACAAATTATTATAATAAAAAATTATATATTCAAAATATTTCATAATATTAGATTGGTTTAATGTAATTATTTGAAAATGCGATCTTATAAGATGTACATTAATATGTTGTTTATTTATTATTTTTATTTTACAATATAATAAAACACGGAAAATGTATCTATCTACTGTGTGTTTTGATGTGATCCCGTCTTAAGTTATATAAACAATATAAATGTAACGAGTTAATCGTCGAGATGCAACAATATCATTTTACGAGTTAACTATGAAGCGAACGGTTAAAAGACTTAATCGTTATCCGGTTGATCGTAAAAATATAACAACGTTAACGACGCCTTAACGAGTCAAAGAGATTTTATCTGATTTTAATTTGTTATTCGTATATACGAAAAATTAATAATAAATCAATTTTGAATAGTTGTTATAATATTTATAATTAGAAAAAAATATTATTTTTCAATTAATTTTATTTGTATTTTTATGCCTGATTGTACCCCATTTTAAAATATTGTTTAATGTATTAGAAATTTTATTTTATATTAGAAAATGAATCTCCAAATTAATTTTAAACTAAAATAAATAAAATTCATAAATCTAAATATTTTTTTTACATTATCAGATGAAATTAATATATTGAAGCAAATTTTATCAAATTACATAACGTAAAAAATGATGTTGTAGGAAGTGTTTCGAATTTCCTCGATAAATAATGGATTAAAATGAGACGATTACGTTTAAACGACTATTATCCTTATTTATCGCTTTAACATCATTGAAACAAGAACGATATTTATCGATAATACACACGCAAATTTATCAATTAATCATTATTTTAAGTCGTAGTTAATTTCGTTCGCTGATCTGTAATTCTATCGTCGTCAAAATTTTAACCCTTCAATATTAAAAACGTAGTTATTCACTTCGTTAGACTCAAATCAAAGATTTAAAACGCATAAAAGCCATAAAATCATAAAACCGTAGACCCGATACAAAAGGGTAATTTTCACTCGCGTTCCTTTTAAGGACTTTCTACTCTACGCTTGAACGAGAAGGGTGCTGCAAAAGAGCCAGCATTTTGCTTATTAATGGATAAATTTATACGACTACGCTTTTCCAAAATTTGTATTAAGTAATATTTCGAAATAAGTTTTAAACATCAATCGTTTACTTGTATATATATATATATATATATATATATATATATATATATATATATATATATATATATATATATATATATATATATATATAATATTTTTGGTTAAATAAAATTTTAATATGTGTACATATTTTATATTTTAGGATAAATTGTCATTAGAAACTTATTCTGACAGTTCATTTCGTTTCTTGTTATTATAATAAGCTATATATTTTTTTCATTTTAAAACAAAATCTCTTGTTTAATTTGAAAACGTCGTATAATGTCTGCTACTGAAGAGATTTATTGGTGACATTTCATTTAAATATGCAACAGTTGAGGAAGAGTCACAGTGAATACGTATATTGTTATCGAATTTGTATTACTGTCATCATTTCATACAGTTGAATCAGAAGTATAATATTATATATATATATATATATATATATATATATATATATATATATATATATATATATATATATATATATCATCAATAATATAAATATATAACGCGATGTTTATAAAGAATTAAACTTTAAAGTGAAAATATGCCGTTAGTATTCTATTTTAATATATTATGAAGAGATTTACGATATTGTCTTGTTTGGCTTACGGCTTTGTGCACCCTCATCAGAAATTCCTCTGTGTATGTCAGACATGCAGATTTTACTCTAAAACGGATCCGTCGTAATACGATCGTCGTGAAAGTCTGATATAATATATATATATATATATATATATATATATATATATATATATATATATATATATATATATTAAATTTTACCACTTTACTAGTGTTCTATAAACTATGAATGTCGATATTTTAATACTAAAATGCGGGCTTTTACTATATTATAATATAAATAATCGAACGAATTTTTTTACATATATACCATTAAAATTTCATATGAAATGTAGAATATTTTATTTCAAATGTTACCATTTTTATGTTATTTAATACATATTTTATATTGCAATCGTTGTTAGCGCAATTTTATGAAAAAAAAATGTTAGCGTAAATTTAATATTTGTACTCGAATTTGTAATTCTCCAGTATTTCAACGCATATCTGAAAAAATGTTGGCCCGCAGGCCGGATTCGGCCCACGCAGAAATTCTACCCGACTCTTTAAACATTTCATTATTAAAAATATAATAATAAAAAATATGCATAATAAAAATATTAAACTAGTTTTATAAGACTATATTAATATATTGAAATATTAAAACAATTACAAATTTATTCATCATATTTTAATGTGAATCTTCGTTAAATTTTCTACCACAATACGACTCAACAACCAAAATATTTACTCAACCATGCTTTAACTGAATGCTTTATCTGATGTGTTATTAGTTCTAGCAAATTTAATTTTACATATGCAGTAGATGCATTCCATTTCTATTATCATATGTAGCAATACTATTTAACACACAGTAAACTGTCTACAAAAGTAATTGTCTACAAAAGTAATCTTTAGAATTATTATATATTTAATAAAATAAAATAACTTATTTTCAGCATAACTAGTCATGAAATATTTTGATATAATAAACACGTATTTCATTTAAATTATAGATTAAATTTATTATAGATTTATTCGTCTATGAAATATTTTCAGTAATAATTCGCGTTTTTAAAAGTATACAAAAAATAACTTTCACTATTAATTATGTTAATAGTTAACCGCGATAATATCGGTCAAATTAGTGCGTGTTAATTAATTAATTTTCATAATTCGCGATAAAAAAAATATATAATTTATATATAATACATAATATAATGATTTTTGTACGTGTTAAAATAGTGTTGAATCAATGTTTAATTGTTTGACGTTTGTGTGTGTATATATAATTTTTCTTTTGCATGTTTTATTATATAATATATAAATTAAATAAGATGAAATTTTCTTACCTTATATTATGATTTTCTGTTCAATATTAACGTCCTGTATTTATGATGCTTCTGAAAAAAAAGTATTATATTTTAACAACAATATTATTAAAACTAAATTAAAACTCTTTTTTTCTATCATAATTCGCATACTGTCAGAACGAATGTTGAGAATATTTAATATTCTTTAAACAGTATATGTTGAGTATATTTAATAATCAGTCTTTTATATAAAAGAATTAAACTTTTTTTAATATTTTTGCGTAATATATGTTTATATTTTTACATAGAAAAAAATAAGACTAAATTATATATTTTAAAATAAGATTATTAAAATTAGAATTTATTCAATATTTAATTCATTTCGTTAAAGAATTTCTTAATCTTTTAATCTTCTAATAATTAATTGTTACACCATTTTAATAAAATTTATACTCGAGTCAATTCATTATATAAAACGATATATATAAATGTGATTACACATAACATGTAATATATATATATATGTATATATATATATATATATATATATATATATATATATATATATATGTGTGTGTGTGTGTGTGTGTGAAAATATAATATGAAACATGTCGTGGAACATTCGTGGAAATCTGAGAAATAATATTGAGGGAAACCCGCCACATAGGAATGGAAAAATCTCGTGGGAATCTTCGGCAATAACAATATCGCATATCAAAGGTCGAATTGAATAAATTGTAAAATGTTCGTAAACAATCTTATTTTTATCAATGTCATTTATAAATATACTTTTCAGAAACCATACTTGACATATATATATATATATATATATATATATATATATATATATATATACATATATATATATATATATATATATATATATATATATATATACATATATATATATATATATATATATATATATATATATATATCAAAATTTTCAAGGGTATATAACCCTTAAAAGTGTATTATATTTAATATGATTATATAACATTTGCATTTTTCCATTTTAATGTAGCTCGTAAAGAAATGTATGCACGAGAAAATAAAATTTTTATTTCGTTATATAAACGCATATTCTGCATTCGACGTAGAAAATGTTAATATATTTATATAAATATATATGGAGAAAATCGAATTAAAATTTTATTTACTACATCACAATGTCAATTATTGTTCAATATGTATTTTACAATGTAATAAAATTGCATTAATGTTCTTAAAACACTATTTTATGATACATATAATTTTTTATGTATCTTTATAGTTTTTTAATTCGTTGTAATTTTGAACACTATATTTTGACTTATGTAATATGGATTTTTTATATTTTAAAATATTTTCAAGGTTATTTACTAATGAAAAGTATATATAACAAATCAAATTTAATATTTTCATTTTATCTTGAAATTATGATTATTGACTTTCTAAAAATATTTGTTGACGCTGATTAAACACGTCGATAACAAAAGTTTGTTGAAGTAACCCGATTTTCATGTTTATACACTTGGGGTCTAAATTACACACCACGATTTCTGATACGGATTTTGGAATTGAAACGATCGCGAATATAATCATGTGTGTGTGTGTGTGTGTTAGTGTATTTTTTTTTTATTTTTTTTGTTTTTAACGCGAACGAAAAAGGAAATGAATCAACCGAAAAGGACCGATTAATGGTCGTGTATGATTTTTATTGTGGCCACCAGCAGGGTATATAAACGGGGTGGCGAATCGTCGGCTATCGATCCGCCCCGTGTTCCTCTTTCCCCATTTACCGAGTGCTTCGTTTTCCACCACCTTCTCTCTTTCGCTCGCTCTGCGTTTTCAGGAGTTTCCGCCTACCTTCGCCGAGGGCTTTCAGCGTCCCATTCCGCCTTACACGCCCGTGTTCGCCTTCTTCGTCCACCCATCCGCCCTTGCTTCGTTCCCGAGATACGTTCTCCACCTTTTCACTCTCAGGGTTTCCTGCGTCCTCTATTTCGGCGTCTGAACCTCGCTCAATCCGCGACCTATGCAAATGTGGCAACGTGCGCGTCCGTAATGAATATCATTCCGACGCTTCGTTTTTTTCCTTTTATTCCTCACACACACACATATATATATACTCGTTCATGTGTTAAAATAAAAATCTCAAAATTCAATATTTAAATTTGTTGTTTTTGATTTTTGCCTTATTCAATTTTAGAATATTAGACTCGCATTCGAAAATTGTCAATAATAATATTTGTTATTAATGTATTAATTTTAAATAAAAAATCTACAATAGTTCTTGATATATAGTAAAAATTTAAAAAAAACAATAAATATAGACTCTTCCAGATCAGGGGTAGCTAAACTGCGGCTCGCGAACCACATGCGACTCTTTGAAAGATTATTTGTGGCTCTTGAAAAATGTACCCGAGTGACAATTACTGAGAAGTGCTGTCAATTATTAATCAAATTTTAAAGAATTATAAAAAGAAGTAAAATAAATAAATGTGTTTTATATTTAAAATGTTTTTAATAAATTTAATTTATGTGAAAAAAATTAATAATTTTTTAATATGTATTTAATGGTGGCTCGAGAAAAATTTCAAATTTTGAAAAATGACTCGAGCTATCAACGAGCTTGGCTATTTCTGTTCTAGACTATATTAACTGTATTCTAGATAATTTTAGAGGAAAAATTTGTTGAAAACAGCAAAATTCATGACTAAAAGATTTTTGTCGGTAGTTTAACTGTTTATTAATATAATTATTTCGAAAAATTTATCACTCATTTGGATCACTAAATTTTTCAACAAAACGGCGTAAAAAAGAAAAAATCAATATATTTTTATCAATATTAGATGAAAAGAATACTAATCATATAATTGTATTGCTTTTTTAAAAAATATCATATATATATTAATAGATTTAAAAATTTTAAATTAATTTTGATATATAATATAAAGAAAAGTATAAGAGAAATCAATTAGGTCATAAACAATTTAAAGTTGCTATCTGTTCGACTTTACGAACATTATTAATTGTTCTGAGAAGTTTTTCTTTGTTTTCCTTTCTTTCACTTTAATTAGCATATCTGCATCCTTATGTCTAATTGTTGAAATAATTTAATCGCGAAAATTGTTTTCATCTAATTGCATCTTCACCTTTATATTTTATAAATAATTTCAGAATGTGATATTTATTTTTAATCGTATTTAGTACAAGTTATAAAATTTTATTGCATTTTATAATTAGAAAAATTTGTGTATCTTTATAAATTTTACATATATGTAAATTTATACAGATTAATTAGTAAGCAATCTTTTTTTGTATTATTATATTTAGAATTTTGTTTTTTAAAGTAGATTTATTGAAAATATAATTTGAAATAATGATGATAATTGAATTATAATTAAATTGTTAAACTATGTTGAGAAGCCGTAATTAACAAAATTTCACCTTGTTTTTTCACTGTTAATTAAAACTAAGTTTGTTAAATACATAAAAGTATGGTAAGCATAAAACTGAATTAATCTCAAATAAACACCCACGTACATACACTTATATAACAATAGGAAATGCATGCTAGTTTTAGACATATACGACTCACTCGTTATAAGAATATTGTAATTAACTTTTAAAATTTTATTAAAATCTTAAATTATATCAGAAGAAACATTATATGTATAAAAATATACATTTATGAATAGAAAAAATCTGCAAATGATTTTTTACCACTTCGTACTGTTTGTACATTTTTATATTATATTTTTGAACTTTATTACATCTTCATAGTTTTTAATTATTTTTATAAATAGATGTATTATAATCGAAAAAGCATACGCTGATACGATTTAATTAATTGCATACTGTTCGAAGTAAAATATTATAGTATTTCACTTCGGTGCAGTTTCTCCAAAGGAGATTGCATTCGAGTTTCGCGTATCCAACGTTGACCACTCATCCAATTAATTGAATTGGACAAATCCCAACGGTGTTTGCAGTTATTGTTATTTTATACACATGACTGGATCGAAAGCTATCGTCGCTTGTTATCGAGGTTCGATTTCGAACGATTCTCAATAAAATAAAATATTTTTTTAAATATAATATACTTTATATAGCTGTACATTGAAATATTCTCTAAACTGTACGGTGACCATCCGTTCTTCTTTTTTGTAAGTTATTTATTAGCATATTTTCAAAAAAAAAAAAACGTCTCGCTTTACCATCACCAAAATATGATCATGATTTTATTGAGTATTACTGTTGAATTTAATATAGTATTTTTTTAATGATATTTCAATATGTATTCATATAAATGTAAATAAATTGGTCACCTTATAAAGTATTTATTTTTTGTTTGCAAATAATTATTATTTATGTATATTTTATATTATCAATATGCCACTGTTTTTATAAAAAAGAAATATTATGTTATATATTATATATTATCAACAATTAACGATTGTAAACATCAAAATTGGATCCATATATTTATTTTTCATTTATAACATAACGATATTTATTTAATACATAATATTTTTTAAATTTTCTGAAAAAATTGTTTTTACTCTAATTATATGTAAAGTATGAAAAAATAAATAAAGTTATTTACATGTATATATATATATATATATATATATATATATATATATATATATATATATATATATATATATATAAGCAAACACACAATGTAAAAGGATTGGAATTTAATTAAGATAAAATTTCAGCCGCCTTTACTTGATTAACTCGGCATAATAAGAGTTTTAACGAAAATATTTCTGATTTGGATCAGCAATTAATTAGAGTGTATTCGTTCGACTCAACAGCAGTTTACCCAATGACCTTATAAACCAGAGTCGTTTCTTTTTATTCTTTTATTTTTTTATGGTCTTCTATTTTTATTTTATTTCTACTTCCTTTTTTATACTCTTGCTTTTCATTTAATACTGTTGTGTGTGTGTGTGTTTTTTATACATTCTTCTTCGGCGTTCAGTCGAAAGGCTTTAGCCGTGGGCGGTCGCTCGTAGTTGGAATTTGCACACTCTTTGCACTTTATTTACGACTCTAAAACTGTAATAAAAACTGTTTTTTTTCTTATATGTATATAATAAATATTTTTTCCTTCTGTTCACTAGCCGCCCTTCGCCTCCGCCCTCATTTCGTTTCGTCGTCGTCCGCCCTAAACAACTTTTCCTTTTCCATTTTCTGAGGTATGCGTATAAATTTAATCTCTGTCTCGCGTCGCTGTAAATGTTCTTTTTTTCTTTTACTTTTCATTTTTGTCCCTTCTTTTTCTTCTTATGGGCATTTTTATTTTTGTTCTCAAAAGTAATATCATAATTTTTCATGACGGTTCGAGTAGAAATTGTACGATTTTTGATATTATTCAAAAAAAGATGAGATATAAAAAAATGACCTTATCTTACGAAGAGATAAACATCAGGTATATGTTTAAGTTTTATTAAATATTTATTTTACAAATTAATAAACTATATACACGTTTGTTTATTAATTTTATATATCGTTCAGAGATGGATTTATTAGGTATTAAAAATCGTTCGCTTCCAGTAATTTTACTGTTTATAAATTTAATTTATGAAAATAAACTACTCAAGTTATTTATATTCGATATATAAAAAGATAATTTTGACATATTTATAGAAATATGTTAAAAAAATCTTAAAATTATTTATTCAAGCAGTCATATTTATTAATATTATTTTTAATCATGTCAAATATAATGTGTTTTATCGTTATATTATTCAATATTAATAAATTCATTAAAAATATATACTCAACGATAATATCATCAATTGTTTATTTTCACGAGAAATACAAACGTTAAATTTAATTGAAATGCATCAAATTGAGTTACTTAAAATTAACGTTGTTTAACATTCAATAGGTTCGTTTTATAAATTAAAAAATTAAATCATATTGTATAACTTTTAAATTTCGAAAGTAGAACGAATTTACACGATAAAATTTTTAAAATGCGCACAAGCACATACACATACGTCGATTCGTCGGATTTTCAACGTCGTCACGTATAAAATATGCATTGAAATGAAAGGAGATTCGGTTTTGAGGGTTTGCTCGACCCAGTTTTGAAGTAATAAAAATAATATGAAAAGTAATAAGCGAAGCATTTACGATAAGAATGCAAATATATGAATATTGGGCAGCGTTCTGGTTTTCAGTATCGCACTAAGGGAAAATATGGGAAAAAATTTCGCGACTTTTCCAGATTTTTCCCGTTATCTTTATTCTCTAATCTTAAATTTTCATATGCATTTCTAAGTATGAATACGATTAAAACTTTTTAATATAATTTATAATGAATATTTAAAATCTATATTATATTATTTTTTAAATGCAATAAATATATGTTATATATAATACTATATTTCATAATTTTGGATTGCTATTTTTGAAATTTTATTACAAATTTGATTTGAAAATATGATGCAAATATTATAAAATATTTTATTATACAATATTGATTCAAATTCTTCATTTTTAAATTTATCAAAATTCGTAAAATTTTGTGAAACAGTCGTATAAATACAACGCTTGTATTTAAATTATTAATATTTGAAACAATTTTGGAAAAATCGTTTATTTTGATTACATTTTTTTGGCTAATTTTTTTAATTTTATCATTAACAATATTATTTAGTTTTTTAGTGTTTGATCCCCAGGTTTTCGTAACAAAATTAATAATATTATAATTAAACAAGTCGTGAATAATTCAAATTTTGATAGCTTTTCATACATGGAGTTTTGACTGTAAATTTTATTTTTTTTTATTAATTTAATAATTATTCTATAATATATAAATATAAATATTATATAATATTACATCAATGAAAACATTGATGTAATATCGAAATATATAAATCTATATATATATATATATATATATATATATATATATATATATATATATATATTGCTTGCAATTATAAATAAATCATCGAAGTGAACTTGAACCAAATTTTCCTTTGATATATTTTTATTTTTGATATTGCCTATTATTATAAATCCGTTTTCCAATATCGACAATTTATATTTGTATATTTATTTTTATAATAAAAATAATAATATAACATTTATAAATGAAACATTCGATACTCATTAAATCTATGGATCGACTCATTATTTTTATTATTATCGATCTCATGCGGCTGTAAACTTTTTTAACGATTTATATACGCGTTCAAAATAAAACGGAACAAAACAAAAAAAAAGTTTTTGCTCGCACAAAATAAAACGTACGGTTAATTTGCAAATAATTTATTAGCCGGCCGGAAAATGTTTGATTACGACGCGCGCAAACAGAACTCCCACTTTACGGCGTCGTATAAACGAACCACAGGTGAAAAATCGACGCTTAAATAGACTCGTTTTTCCGTTTGAAAAACAAAAAAATAAACATGCCGACAATATTTCTTCGCCATTTTTGTTTTGTTTATTATCATTATTATTTTGTGCTTTGTTTTTGTTTCGGTATCGTGTATATATATTTTTTAACCTTCGCTCGCCACGTTTGTTTATCGATGATATACAATGTGAAACTCGGGTATTTTTTACCCCACTTTTCTTGCTAAACTCAGCGATTCGTTTAAAAATTAACATCATTTACATGAATTGTTTTTCCTCTCTCGTGAAGTCGTGAAAATAATTAATTAAAAGTGAAAATTTTACGGTATTGTTAAGTAAATATTTCTCATGCTACTTTATTTCAAAACATAAAGTTTACTTTATGAAATCGTTTACAAACTTTCATTCTCATTTATTATTCCGATATAGATTTTTATTATTGATAATAAATATTAAATTATATATAATATTGATATAAATTATATTTTAATTAATTTCGAAATTATTATATTTATATAATATAATACATTCGGAAAATTTATAGCTAAATAAATTGATTAAAGTTTCAATGAACTAAAATCATTTTTCCTTTTGTATTATTCCTTTCATGAGCGACAAAAGCTTTTCAATACAAAAGAAACGTTTAATGGATTTTATTACATATGTCAAAAATTAGCCATCCTTAAAAAAAATCCTTTTATTTTATTTTTCATTGACGCATTGAGGAATTTGACTTGTTTCGTAATCAATTTTATTCATCAATGGACAATAATTTCTAAATTTATATATTACTGACTTTTTAAATCATTTAATCTTATATGAAATTAATTTAAGACATTTAACACATATTAAACTATAATATATTTAACAAAAAAGGCTTTCTTTAAGTAATATATTAATTTTTGAAGCTTCAGTTTATATAAATATTATCGTATCGTAAAAAAACCAAACGTAATTTATTTTTGTTTAATCCTGGAATATCACAATTGAATATTAAATTTGCAGGGAAATTATTTATATTAAAGTGCGAATATATATAAATTCAAGATATATTAAATTTAGATTTAATTTCTCGAATTACATGACTTTCCTTTATTTTATATATATCATGTGTATGTGTATGTACACACACATATTTACATACATATACGTATACTAACACAGATAACACATAATATGTAGTATATTCATATATTGTTATGTAAATTTATTCCGTTATTAAATAAGGCGTGCTCGTTTTAACCGTTAACCTTTTACGTTCATATTCAGGATATAGATAGAACTCGCGACATTTCCCTCGATTTTCCCCCGAATCGAGTCAAGGGGGGGTTCGGAAAACTCCCCTAGGACTTGAAACTGTTGACCTTTTCTTTATTATGGACCTGAAATGACCGCCTATGGAAAATAAGCGTGAAATTCTTTTTTTTGACAAACCTATACACATGTACAGAAAATATTATATATATATATATATATATATATATATATATATATATATATATATATGAATGTGTACAGTTAAAAATATGATATATTATATTATTTTAATTTTAATTTCAGTTTGTTTTTTTATGTAAATGTATAAAATTGTTTAGAAAAAAAGTGCAATTATTGAACGAAGAGCTAATAACTCGACTTATATATTTAATTAAAATTTACTATGTTGTTTCTTGAATTAAAAAGGTAAGCCTGAATATTGTGTGGATTTTGTAGATTTTATTTTTTTGTCATTATATCATATACATATATAATTAAAATGTCATACAAAATGAACAATAAAAAATTTAGTACATATTTATAATTTTATTTTTATGAAATAAAAATATGATGTGCTTAATGTCAAATTAGTATGAAATATATATATATATATATATATATATATATATATATATATATATATATATATATATATATATATATATATATGTGTGTATATATATGGTATATATAATCATAAATTTTATCTTAAATATTGATGTATCCACTAGAAAAATTGCTAAAAAATAGAGGGTCAAGGTTATGACGATAATAATAATAAAAAAATTGTAAGAAACTGTTCAAATGTAACAAATTTTCATAAGGGAAATTTTATACGGAATAAACACGGCATATAAAGCTGTTAATTATTCAAATTTATTTACCGGGAAATCGCTAAAAAGTGGAATAATACACTCGTTTTTCTCTCTCTCTATATATAATATATATATCGTCGTTCCCTACTTCGACGCTTATTTATTTGTTTATTTATTTATTTTTTGGGTGATATTTACGTTATTTTCGTTTCTATAAAAGTGAATTTTCCATCGGTTGTCGTAAACATTGGCGGAAAATTTCAGACAACGCACTCGTTATACATTATTTATATCGGGCAAGTTTTATTTTATCTCACTTCGAACTACCGAAGCTATAACGCTCTTTGTACACGCAATAAAACATTTAATTGTATTATTCATATATATATATATATATATATATATATATATATATATATATATATATATATATAATTATCTTTTACTTTTCTCCCCTTTTGTTCCACTTTTGGATCTCAATTCGAAGAGATTGGCCGACGATTCGGAAAAACTTTTTCCTACCCCTCCCCCCACCGCCTTCGTCAGTATCGCAATTTTCTTATCAACACTTGCCATTCATGAAATTTCACATAAATGTTTTATCCGGGATAGCAACATGTCCATTATTGATTTATTTATGTATCGATTGTGTTTGTAGAAAACTTTTGCATTTTGTTCAAGGCGGCCTATCAGTATACTTCATTTATTTTCATCGAAAAAGGACGCTGCCAAGGAAAATTATATATATATATATATATATATATATATATACATATATATAAATATATATATATATATATATATATATATATATATATATAAATATATATATATATATATATATATATATATATAAATATATATATATATATATATATATATATATATATATATATATATATATATGTATACATACCCAACCGATGAATATTGTCGACTGTCTTTATTGAAAATGCAAGCGTTTTCGAATAAGTGTACGAATTCGGATCTAATTATCTCCAAAATATCCATTTATATAATGAATCCACAAATAGAATAAAACATAGTAGAACCAGAATAAATTTAACATTTTTCCTTTTCGACCTGAATAAATCTGCTTTCTTTTCTATTTTTAATTTTTTGTTTTTTTTTTTAGAAAAGAATAATAAATTTGTGCGTTTTATTGCATGCAATTATTTATGATTAATGCGTTTAAACGACCGTTGTCCCGCGCATAAATCGTAGCGCGCGTTAAAATAATAAAAAAAACGGGCGTTTTCAACACACGTTCTCATAGATAGAAAATTAAAAAAGGGTTAGAACCTTAATAGGGGTAGGGTTTTTGTCGTTATGGCAGTTAGTCGAGGGTTAATGCGATTTACGCGAGACAAAGTAACCGATTCCATTGTCCCAACGGAACGGAAGACCACTCGTTATTATAACGCGCATAGTTCCGTTTAATTCTTACCCGATAATTAGAAAATGTGCGAAATAATTTATTATTTATTAATTTATTATTATTATTATTAAATAATATTTTTTGAGTGAGTTTTTAATATAGTATATAAGTTAATTTATTCATAGGCGAAGTTAGTCGGAATTATATTAATATTTCGACATTTTTTTAATATATTTAATATGAAAAAAATATATATAATACAACAATATTATAATTTATAATATATTTCAGTATTTTTATTAATATTTTGTTTGATTTTCTCTGTGTATATATCCAAAATTTTTGTAAATATCATTTATTATTATGAAATAATTTAGTACGTTATTAAATACAAAATTAATTCATCATTCTTATTTTTTTTTTGTTTAAATTTCTTTTTAGATTTTATACATTCTTATAAAAATATTTATTATATAAAATATAAAACATTTTTTTATTTAATTAACAATATCATTGTTTACATATATATTTTTAAAAAAATATAAAAATCATTTTTATATGAAAATATATCGTAATAATCTAAAATGTATATTTTGAATGATGATGAGATAAATTTTAATATATATAATATACGTATATATTGTGTAATGTTATATAAATTAATAACATTATTTAGAGAGAACATGCAGTTGACTTTTGCTCGAGGCATTCGTTAGCCTTAATTAGATATTGAAAAGAACAATGTTTTTTGAAAGATAAAAACATTTTCACCTTTTTCTAGGATAGCTAGTTCATTGTCTAGCACAATGAACGTCTTTGTTTGTTTCAATTGCACCATTGAAAAGATTTAAAAGCATTTCATGTGCATTCATTCTTCATATGCATCGCAAAGATTGCTCTTTGCGCTGAATAAAACGAATTTTATATGCGAAACCGTCTGTAAATAAAAAAAAATGTTATGCAATGTTTATAATGTAAATTAAATATAATTTTTCTTTTTAATTTAAGATTTTTAATAAGTACTTTGATTTTGAAGATTAAAATATTATAAATTATACATTAATGAACGTATCACTATTTAACGTATGTTTTATATCGTTTAAAATAAAAATAATGTTATACTTTACTGTTAAAGATATCATTTCATTAAAATATTACTTTTTTATCCATTTTTTCAATATTATATAATGCTTAGACTTTGTTTGTATAATATTTTCATTTCATATCTTTTTTATATTTATTTTTCAGTTTTTCATAAATTATTAGAATTACGTAATGCAATATTAAATATATTTATATTCGAATTTTTCGAACATCATTAGCAATAATATTAAAATTTATTATTTGTACGATTTATATCAATTCTGTCAAAATATTAATTAAATATTTTATATATATTTTTATAATTGAAAAAGAATCTACAGATGATCTTGGTTTATATATGTATTTTTTTCATTTAATTAATTAGATTTAATATTAATATTTTTTTGAAATAGATTTTTGATGCTACTTAATGTCTGATTATGCAGCCTATTTTATCTATAAATTTTCAAAAATAAAAAAAATATAGCGAAAATTTAAATCCACTTCATTGATGTCATTTTTCATTTTAAGCGTGAATTTATTAAAATTTCATTTAATTTCACAAAAAAAGCAAAACGACCGATGAGACAATCCTAAACGAGAGAGAAAACAAATATATAAAATAAAAACAGAATAATAGTAGTAATAATAATAATAAATAAAAACAAAAAGAAAAAAACGAAAAAGTTCTCCTCTGTAAAATAAATTACGGCACATTCGTCATAAGAAACATCGTAAATAACGCGGATTTCACTGTTTGACTTTTGACCCTTTTCCTGTTAAAAAACAAAAAAAAACCGCCCACACAATATTTTCCATGTTTTCGATCCGTAATGTCATTACTCATCGTCAACAATAAGCGAATAAGAATCAAAATGCCGACTCATCTCGGCCGAGAAAAGATATTACTTTATTTTGCGCGGTGATAGCAGCGATGCCTCTAAGTGAATACGAAAATCCAAAAATAACGAAAAAAAAACATAAAAATAAGTATATAATAATATAATAGAAATTTTATTGGGGATGTTATTTTGGAATTAACATATAAAAAGTTATAAGAATAAGGTTAAAATCACAAAATCGCATTAAAATATGTGTTATCCATATTAACCCTTTGTTTTATCATTCTGTCTTTATAAGGATTAAAAATTTTAACTTCTGTAATTCTTCTGGCAAGATTGTCAAGTTTGAACTAAAAAAACGTTTTAAAGTTTCAATGCTAAAAATGCAGTTCTGTTTGTGATTACGTGATTGTTATGTGAACTAATTTAAGATAAAGAAATTCTCTCTATATTTAAAAAAGTATCATTTTACACTTTATATTAATATGGAAATTCGTTACAAAGAAACTAATATAAATAGTCATTGACGCACATTGAGTTGATCAAATTTTAGAGATTTCATTATGGCCAATAATTTAAATTATACTCTCTTTATTAAAATGGATTTTTCCGATGTTCCCATTATGCGAACGATTTTATCTTTTTATTACATCAAAAGTTTACTGCTTCTGACACAAATCGTTCCACAATTTTTTGTTTACAGCCGCGAAAATAAAAATAAGATATCCTACAAAACGCCTTTACACCCTCAGTTCTTCTTAACGTTCAAATATTTTTCATTCCCTTTTATTTATGCGCGCGTGCGAATTATTTTCGTATTTTTCATCTTCTATTCTTATTTATTTTTACTTCATGTGAAAAGTGTTGGAAAATAAGGAGCGAACCTCTCAAGACAATAAAAATGTACAATTTTCGCTTTTACATCAAGGACAACGTTATAAACACGGAGCACTTTTAATATATTATATATAAACCGGTTAAATTTATTTGTTTTAATACTGACTTGTTCAATACGACGACAAAAGCGTAGCGTTAACAGAATTTCAGAAATATATACACACACACACACACACACATATATATATATATATATATATATATATATATATATATATGTATATTTCCTATAGAAGTGAGTGTGTATGTAATTAAATATACTGCTGCGTTCAGACTTTTCAGAAAGGAGGTTTTTGGGGGTGGGCAAAGGAACAAAACAACTTCTTAATTATAATTTATGCGAAACTTCGTAATAATATTATTAAATCTGTAACAAATTAAAATCTCTTCGTTTTGTCGACCAATACCTACTGTGTAATGGTTAATGAATTTCGAATTACAAATTCAATTTTTTTTCAATATATAAAGTAAAAATGATTAGATTTATTATTTTTATAAAGTTAAAAAAAATATCGCATATATTAAAATGAAAAGTATTTTGTATTTAATACATTCGTTGCTGCGCTACTTAGATATGAATGATGCTCTTCTGGTTCAAGAAGTAGAATTTTCAATTTGCAATACGCATTAAAATATAAATATATTGCAAATATAATACGCAAATTTGTACAAAATGATTAAATTTTAATATTACTTCATTTAATGCTGTTTGATGTTACGCTATAACTAATTGAAATTAATCCATTGCGTTAAGCGTGGTATTACTATACTTAATAATGAATGAAAGTACAACGTTAGTTGAATTGCTTATTTGCCATTTTTCGCTTATTGCTTTGTTGAAATTTTGGCGTTCTGATTTGAAATTGACATGAAAGTTAGTTAAATTACGTTAGGCGACAAACGTGTTAAAAATATTTATAAATATATATATATATATAGTTAACGTGTGTATATATGAGAAATATTTATAATGTATATTAAAATAAACCGCAAGTACCGCGTAAATGGGTAAAAAGGGGGGGGGGTGAAACGTTGACTGATGACGCTAATATATCAAGGTTTGAACAACCTTAGAAGGACACAATAGGACCAGGTGTCGAAAAAAGATTTCCTTCGATTTGTAGAAGCAATCTCATGTCTTGATCGATATTAATCGTTGTCTCCGGGGGTGCATTCAAAAGTTTCTTTCATGCTCGTGTGCTGAAAAAAGTAAATCGTGGGATGAAAAGCCGTCGTCGAATGGAAACGCTTTTTAACGTGATCTGGATAGATGTTTTCGAGTTCATATCGCATATGGAAAATGTATTTTTGTATACGTATTCCTGAATATTTATTATTATTATTGTATTATTTTCATTCGGTGCAAAAGGAAGATTTTCATGTAAGATTCGTACAATCGGGAAAATTTATTTCGACATCGATAAGGACTTTGCAATGTCGTCGGACGGTTGACAAGAGGAAATTACTTTGCATTGGAAAATCAAAATTTTTGTTCTTTTTCTTTTCAATCTTCAATTTCATTGAAAGCGTTTGTGTCACGATTTTGAAAAAATATATATTCTTCAAGTTACTCTTGTTATATATTAGTCAATAATCGAAATTTATAATCTATGACTTCAAATATGATTTACCTTTTGATTTTATCTATTATATTAAAGAGAATAATTCTTTTTTTTTGTATAATATTAAAAAAATTTTCCTTAAAAAAATATATTGTTATAAAATTTAGATTTATTGCAATTGATTTTCCTGATATTTTTATATTAAAAACAAATCGACAAAAACAGATTTTTAAATTCCAAAATATATTTATTATATAGAATAATATCGCAAATTTAAATTCACTATCTAACCTAACCTAATTACAGAATTTAACATTTTAAGACTTTATATTATATATAAGATTTTATAAATAATATAAAATATGTTTTATTATTTATAAGATTTTTTATTATTTTACAAATTTTAATAAATTTAGTTCGTATCATATTGAATGAAACTGCTTCTTTCATAAAATTTTCCCATTATTTTAAAATACATTGAATTATGCACAACGATTGATTTTGAATCGTCCAAATGGATTTCATTTGCAATTCATTTAACATGAAAACTTTTCGAAATAGTATTGATAAAGACAAAGATAATGGTAAATGTCATCGACTACAAAGCATTTTGATAATAAGCCCGTATTTTTTTTTCTCACCGAAGGATGAAGGATAATGAATGTATAAAAAGTGCTCTATTTAAATAATATAATGGTATATGCATTTTGATTGCATTCTTCTTTGATTTCATGCACACACACACACTATAATTAAAAATTAAATAAAAAATCGTTTTATTCTTCATTATGATCATAGTGAAAAAGCCTTTTTCGAATTTATATTTTTTATTTAATATATTATATTTTTAATCGTATTTTATATTTTTTTTTTCCGAGTAATAAAAACTTTTACTTTCACGTTCCCAATTAAAATTTTTTAGCTTATTATTTTTTCAATCCATTTTTACATTTTTTACCGGATAAATTTTAATGATGTCTCTCGTTCGTCTGTTGCATTCGCCACTATTGATGTATATATTAATCCAAACTATGTCCAGTTAGTGAAACAAAATGGCAAACGTATTTAACACGAGTCACTGAATGAAATAATTAATTATATTCGGGTGCAGGAATTGCACCAAGCGACGTATATTTGAATAGCTGTCAATATATATAATAAACATTATACTGCAAATAATCCACAAATATTGGATATATAAATTTATAAATCAGTATTACTTGAAATCCGTCCACAATTCTGAATAATATTTTTTGATGACTATTTTTCATTGTGAAAAAATATTTGAATATATTTAATTTTAATTTTAAGTCTTTAATTTATTTTAAAAATATATTAATATTTAATTTAAATATATTTTTTTATATGATTTAATTGAATGTTCTAGTATTCTTGTGAATGCATACATTGAACTTTCATATTTGTTTTTAGAATAATTCAACTTCAGAATAAAATTATTATTAAACCATATATACGAGTTTAGCACGAAAACCATGACGTATTTTTTTGCGTTGTATAATTTTGAATCTTAAATATTTATTTTATTTTATTTTGCAATTTCGTTTCGGATTCGACATTAAAAGGGGAAAATTTGAAAAGTTAAATGAGAGTCGTTGAAATTCAAACGAAAAAAGGTATTTGACCGCCTCGACCGTGAAAGTTTAAAGAACGCTATCTAGATCCGAAAGTGCTTTAAAAATTTTCAAAATTATATTCAAATTGTTCAACGGGCGCGCCTTTCAGAGGAAAATGACGTGAAAAGTTAAAATGGCTTCAATATTACGGAAATGCGTTTAAAATAATACGTATATATTTATTTGTTACAAGTATGTAATTGTAATAGTAGAGAAATATCATACTTTGAGAATTATTTCTTTTTTTATGACCTAATATTTTTTAATTATTTTTTTTACGGCCAAGAAAAACCATTGCTGAAAACTGGTCTTCACGAGCAAGATTGTTCTCTACTACTACTGCATTATTGTATTTTTCTATTATATTATATATTATATTTCCATATCGTTCTCGTAAAATTGTTCCCCTGTGGTTAAATAGTGCATTTGTTATTCCAAGATATTCCTAGTTCTGTGCATATTGCATATGATACGATGCTTTATTATACCGACTCGTTATTATTCCTGTGAGAGTTATTTTTACATACTTAGGTTGCAATTTTAACGAACACCATTTTGCTTTATGGAAAATTGCATTTAGCATAAAAATAGACCACTAATAATGTAACTTTAATGGATATCTGGTAATGACATTAATCGAACTTTAATCGATTTTACTTTGGCTATATAAAATTCATGCTGTAATAATTTTACAATTTGATTAAAAATACATTTTGTACATGAAATATTTCAATATTGAACATTTTATATTGATTGAAAAGTATATTATTATTTTATTATAGATTTTCAGGCAATAGTTAAAATGAAAAATTAATTAGTAATATATGACATGTTATTATTTTATACATTTACATGTCATATAATATTTTATATAAAAAAGCCTTTTTATAAATCTGTTTGATTTTTAATGTATACTTTTGAATTCTCAGTTTTCATTTAATAGTTCTTTAGTACATGTTTAAACCCTTTAAACACACACACACACACACATATATATATGGTGTATATATATATATATATATATATATATATATATATATATATATATATATATATATATATATATATATATGATGTTTGAAATACGTGTAATTTATGATAAGAATCACGACTCACGCGATTCACTACGATTTTTGATCGTATCAATAAATCACCAATGCTTATCTTCACATTATATTATATTCATTCTTTTCAAAAATATCCCTCCAAATGTTAAATTTAAATATTTCGTGTTTCAAATATTCACAATTCACAATAATCTCTTACAAAAAAAAAAAAAAATATGTATCGCGATAAAAAATTGAAAACTTTACTGTCAGGCACCTTTTTATTATTAAAATGAAAATAATTATAAAACGTTTTACGTACATTTTAAAACTTTTCAATATAAAACACTTTTTTTTCAAAAATTAATAATTATCATAAAAATGGTGATATTTCTTTTTCACGTGTTACATATTTTTTTATGTGAAAGTAAAATGTAATTACATTCAACTTGTCATCGTACATTTTAAAATGGAAAACGTGTAGAATTTTTGCTATGATTTTAATATTGTGCTAACGTTTTTCACCGCTCATATTTTAAAATCCGTTTAAACAAATTTTTTAATGAAAATTTTTATGCTGAACAACTACGAGAGACCTTATTGTACTATCAATTTTAAAATTTATTAAAAATTGAATTACATGTTCAATAAAAAAGTTTTTTTTCTCATGATGCATAATGTTAAAAAATTTAAAATTATCTTTGTCACGATCGTGACAAAATAAAATAAATATAAACACAGTAGTTAAAAATATAAAAATTCATGTCGATAAATTTTTCCGAGACCATCATCCGATGAAAAACTGCTTAAAAAACACGGCGTTCATTAAAAGTTATTTTATTACTAGAGGCGTTTGTTGTTAGAAGGCCATAGCGGTTCGTGTTCATTATATATTGAATATAAATATACATATATAAATGTACGTATTTTTATACATGTGTTACTGTAAAAGTCTGAATTTTTACGAATCATAAGGTTACCGTGTAAATCTTTAGATTTATTGTAAGCTAAGAGTAAAAGATACTCTTTTTAAATTTATGCTAAGAGTAAAAGATACTCTTTTTAAATTTTTGATATATAATATCTTAAAAAAAAGAAACTATAATGATTTATATTATTTTTTTGTATTTTATGTCTTTTTTATAGATTAACTATTATTACTCCTATTTTAATTTTTGATGTCATGACTATTATTCAATATATGATATCTTTATTACATTTTGAATTGTCATTTATTCTTGAAAACCTTCATAAACATAGTCTAGAAAGTGTTAAAAATGGCTATTCAGAAAGATATAATGTGGTAATTCTCTATTATCTTCCCCATTTCAGTATTAGAAGGTTTTGATGAATAGCATCGTGATTTTAGATTTTCAATATAAGGTTTTTCCCAACATTACTTATTTTCAATCCACATTTATTATTGAAAAAGTTGTCCAGCAATTGTTTAAATATTTACTATATTTATTTTAAAATTATATAAAAGTCGATAAAAATCTAAAAAATAGTTAATTATAAAATTTATGTTAAATAAAATAATACTATATATTTTTAATGAATATCGCATTGTAATATATATATATATATATATATATATATATATATATATATATATATATATATATATATATATATATATACTTATATCGTATGATGATTGCCAACATTCACTAATGAATATATTACTTAGAATAGAATATTAACTAAATGTTCATAGAAATCGGAATCCCCATGATTTAAAATATATGAAAATTAATAACAACCTCTTAGGAATAATAATGTGAAATAAAAATATAAATTAATTGTATTAATGAATAGTTAAAATGTACTCAATTAATAAATGAAGAATGTACATTTTTTTCATTCGATTGTATATAACTAATTCTTTAACTTTGCCCCGCATAAAAATCTCGCGAGAAAATTCATTCAGCATCCGTTTTCGAAGCATTATATTTGAGCTATTCGTAATAAAACCGGGGATTAAACCGCTTTTATTATTTATATATACATTTACCGGCATATTCTTTGAAGAAGCATAAGATTTGAACAATGGCGATTCAGAAACGACGCATTTATAACGATTAAAAAAGTTTTCTAATTATTAATTCTTTTTTCAATTAATCCAAAAATATTTTTTTCAAAGTATTCGGATTAGACTATTTTCAATTTTATGGATTTTTGTTTTCATAATAATATATTTTTAAATTATAAATTATTATTAAATATTCATTATGATTTGTAGTTATTAAATATTTTTATTATAGAAACTAATGATTTTCTTATTATCCTTATAATATTTAGTTTATAGTAACATAAAAATGAAGTTGCAGCGATGTTTGGGGTAAATCTTAAAAAAAATCACATGGAAAAATAGAGCCTTTCTTCGATATGACAGTAAAATATAAGTGCACGTTTTGGTTAAATTATTACAAAACATTGTGAATATGCAAATATACGTGTTCGTTTTTTTTTGTGTTTATTTTCAAATATTATTAACAAACTATGTCCTATATATAAATATGTAAATGCGTAAAAATTTGAATAAAATTCGAAAAATATAAAACGAGTAAATAAAAGAGATCGTTTTAAATCTTTGGATTAACTATTATAGTTGTTTTAAACTAGCTGCTAATGTTTGAATGAGTACAGAAAGTTTTGTATAACAGAAGCCTTAAAATTATCATATTATCATTGTATTTATTCATAAGTAGATATAAAAATTAAATAGATAAAAAAATAAAGAACAATAAAAATTGTCTTTTTAAAACGAAATCGAGAACAGGTTATTTTATGTTTTTACTACTTTTACAACATTTTATATTTTGTGCATGTTTTGTACGACCTACCTTTTAAATTACAGCGTAATCATATTTCAATAGATTTTTCAGCGAAGTTATTTTAATTGGTGTACTTGAAGTCAAAAGGCGGGCATCTTCTTTGTAACAGGAAACTCGCAGTTTTCGCTTCGTTAATGTTCACGATGGATAATTTACATGAAAATCGACTTGAAACAATGTCATGACATTTCTTTTAAAAGTAATACGATATTTTACTATATTTTAAATTGAAAAATAAATAATATATATATATATATATATATATAAAATATCGCAAGACGAATATTCATATATTTGATGCAGCGTATACATAAAATATCATGCAAAAATATAATAGTAAAACGTTGTCGAAATTCATTCGCAAATTGAAGAAAATAAAAATAAATGAAAGAAAAAAAGGCAGAATGTCGTTCCTTTTTATAAAATAAGCGACGGTTAGTTTTTCGGCGACAACTAATAATGTTGATGTGGTGTAAAAGCGTCGAACTCTCCCTGGAAAACGTTTAATAAAATAAACGACCCATTAGTAGGCTTCGCTTTTATCCCGTCAAAACAGTTTCCTTATTCTGACGAAATGACAAATAAAATATAATAAAATAAATGTATAAGCTTACATATACGCATATATATATATATATATGTGTGTGTGTGTGTGTATGTGTGTATATATATATGTATATACATATATATATATATATATATATATATATATATATATATATATATTATATGCTCAAATAATGATGTATAGTACAATGAAAATTGTAAATGTTCACATGTTTTCAAGTCGAAGATCGATAATAAAAAAAATCACTTTTTTTTTACCTAGATATGAGTTTAAAAATATATATTCTGCAGTGGAAATTTCCACGAAAAATTCACATCTTATGTATATATATATAAATAATGAGAAAAAAGTGGAAAAACTTACCATTCCAAGAAGCTTTCATTTCTGTCCGCTTGTGACACGTAGGAAAAACGCGCTGATTTTTCCGGCCACTTCTTCTAATTAAGATCATAAATTACGTTGCGTCGTTTTACTTATAAAAAGTTTATTAAATTTATATGAATATTTTCACGCTGAATAATTCCACTTATTATTATTATTATTATGGTTCACTTTTTAAAAGTATTTCCTCTATCTGTGCCGATTTTTCCTTTCATTTTTTTGACGGAACATTATAATTTCTGCGCCATTCTATTTTTACATTGACCGAGAGGGGAGTTTGCTTTATCGTTTGCTTTTTAGAATCCGTCTTTGAATCGTCGTTGTTTTCCGTTCGTTTGGAAAATTTAAGTGCGGTCGTCTTGAAGTTTTCCCCGTAATTTTCCTCGAAAACGGTATTTTTATCGAAAGAAGACATGATGTCACCTCTATCGATATAACTTTTACTATTATTACTTATAAATAATAATAATAAATCTATAATTGAATTTAAAGTATTTTATTGTTTTTTAGATAAATATATTGCCATTTTATAACCTCATTTTTAAATGTATTTATAGATGTTCTCATTGTTTTTTATACAAATTTGCTCTATATATCTAATATCAAAATAAAGCTAAAAATCGTTATTGATTGTAATTTATTTCATAACATCGCGTTTATTGTATAAAATATTATATAAATATATAATATATAATATTTATATAATATCTTTAATTTAAAAGTATTTCATTTTCAACATTATATTTCATCAAAAAAATTCCTAGAATCACTATTTTACTGATTTGTCTATTAAATATTAAGTTTTAATTTTAATTTTGTCTGAAAGCGAAAAGAATTTGAAGAAGCCAACAATATGTTAAAAATTCTAGTTTTATTATTTTATAAAATATTATGAAAACTTTTCAAAGAAATTTATTGCCATTGTTCATAGAGTAAAACGCTATTTTACGAAAGTTTTCGATATATTTTCACGCAATATTTTTTTTTAATTTTATATAAAATATTTATAATATAAAAATATATCTTTTAGTAGACTTTTATAAAGTGATTTATATTATGTATTATATTTTAAAATTTATAACGCAATATATAAATTACAAATATATATTCATTCATATTTGTATCAAAAGTTTATGCAAATGACAAGAATTTGTCATATTTTTTTATATATTAAGTTTTTATAAATCGAATATGTGTCATAAATATAATTTAATAATACTGAGTACAGTAAAATTAATTTTTATTCAATAAAATAAAGTGATATATATTTTTTTTTCATTTAAAATTTGATTGAATTGTTTTTGATCATAGTTAGCGATTTAAACTAGTCATTTAAGAATGAAATAAAAATTATTATTTCAGACTTTGGTTATTTTTCTTTTACGCTTTTTCGTTTTTTTTGCCAGCTACTAACTTATTATTCGCCTCCCTTTTCGACATCGTATTGACCTTGCTGAATATTTCAGACATAGCAGTAACGGAATTGAAAATCGAAATGAAATATTTGACGTATTATTGAATACGAAACGATTGAACGTCATTCCAATCTCAAAGGGCTTCTTTAAATATTTATTAATTCCGATGTTATTCTTATATTTAGTCGTCGAAATGTACGAATCCTTTAGATGATTTAAAAAAATATAATAATAATATTTATTTATTATTGAAATCATTCCCAATTTTGTAATTTACACGTTATATTCGATAACGTTAACAAACTTGGTCTATTATGGTGACAAAACGGATAATAATAAAGGAAACTTTCAATAGTTAGATATTAATTTTAACTACCGTAGCAATTTCTGAAATAGAATAACGCGTTCAAAATGGTGGATGTCCAACAAAGGGATTCTTGCAAGTGGTATTTTAGTGAAACGCTTTCCCGCTTCAAAGGGAAAACTGTATCGTTTTGATTGGGGATGTGTATGTGTAAATTTTCTCTCTTGCTCTTTCGAAAAATTTTCCTTAAATTTCTCTACTATATTTACACTTAAACATATTTCCGAATCGTTTACAGCTTTTCCGACCTATTTTCCGATAGTGTATAAACGTCAATTTTACGATCTCGGACCGCCTCCAGTTTACAACACAAAACAAACAATGCCAACTGAAAAGGTTGTACTTTATTGAGGGGGTGGTTGGTCCAGTGGGTGGAAAATGCGATTCGATCATCGATTCCTTCCATGAAGCCGATCCAGATTGCCACATTGAGCCATTTAAATAGAGTGCATTGAAGTATGATTACACAAGCAAATTGAAAGGATCAAGTTATCGAGAACAATCGTGACTGTCAACGACAGACGTGGAAATTGGCTCACCGGATCAACGGATAAAATTTATATCCTGTTTATATATTTGTGGCTCATTCACAATACTAGGAATTCGTTTCACTAACTATAAATACTCTACTGGATAATAGACAAAAAAGCATTTGTATTATATTTAATAACAATTATCTATCTCTAATATATAATACTATTTCGCTATTCACGGATCGTTTATCGTGGATTTTTCAAAAATATTAATATATTATCACAGTATTTTTGCTATTTCACGTTTTGAGTTCACATATCTAGATTTAAGAATTAAAAACGTTTTTAATATAAGTAAGAACATTTAATGTGTTTTAAAAGAAACAGCTACATTATATGTATAAAACAATGTGATAAAGGTTATTAAGGAAATTTAAAAGGGTTGTATTGGGTTTATAAAGACGTAAAACAGTCTATAACTACTGAAATAATGTATAATTATTAAAATAAATATAGCCTTTCTGCTTCGCGGATTTTCTCTTATCTTAAACGTAACGCTAGCGGTAAGTGAGGGATTACTGTATTGTATTTATTATGGATTAGCGGATATTTTTTTATAATAAATTCCATAATAAAGATATTCGACCATTCGAAATACGTATCTAAAATTTATATAAGTATAAAAAATATATAAATATGCAAAACTGGTAATTAAATATCAAACCGCTATCGTGCATAGTTTATAAATTAACCTTCATTGTGAAGGTTAAACGTTTCTGACCACAAATTTAATATGATATTATACGTACACATACACACACACACACATATATATATATATATATATATATACATACATAGTTTATAAGTGTATATATATATATATATATATATATATTTCACCACCTAATTGTGAAGTTTTCCGTGGTGAAAATGCGAGCTTTTTTTCACTTTTCGATGAAAGATTGCAAATGAAAGTGTATGACGCCAACTTATCTCGATGCTTCGACTATGACTAAGCGACTGCTTCTGAAAGGATCTCTTTCAGAACTTTCAGCCGTGTCGGTGTACGCATTTCATATCTGAAAACTTGTGAAACTTGCCTTTAAGGTTTAATATATAAATCATTCATATACATATGAATACATTACACGTATAATATATTTTCATAGAAATAAAAAAAGAGATATTTTTCATTTCTTTTATGTTTATAAATATGTTCAAATATATATATATATATATATATATATATATATATATATATATATATATATATATATATATATAATATCCTATTTTTTTCATTTTATAAAGAAATATTATATGCGCTAAAATATGTATAGTATTTTTCTGTTTTATTAAATAAAAAGGAATACTTGAAAAATAGAGATGTTTTATTAGAATATAAAATAATTCGCCGATAATTTTAAAAGAAGGAAAAACAAAAACGTAGAAAATTTTCCGTTCAGGATACGACTTTATTAAATCGTATAATTGTGTACGAAAGCTTTTATGAATTTCATCTAGAAATACCGAAAAAGAAAAAGAATGAAATCGGCACGCTGAATGAATGTATAATGTTTTCAGTTCATTTTTTTTTAATTTAGAGCATATAAACGTATAAAAAATCTCCAAATATATTATATTTGGATATCAATTATTATGATATTTTCTATTAAAAAATAGCTATTTTTGGAAGTTATTTTTGTATTAATAAACGTATCCATGCGATAAAATATAAATCTCCATAAAAATATCGGATCAATATTTTTATGTAACGGCTTTCTTTAATAATTTGAACGCGAATGATGTATAAATATTCATATATTTTATTGAAGGAAATAAATTAGAAGCATTTTTTTACGTGCTTGAAAATTTTGAAGAGATGATTTATTATTATATAATAAAAATAAGGACTAAAATATAAATATATATTATATCAAATAATAAAAAAACATTTTTCACGGATTAAAATCAAAAATATTTTAATGTTTTCATGTGAATTCAATATTTATTATTAAACAATATAAACAAATATGTCAACATATTAAGTCAAAATAAATTGAAATTTTTATCATATTTTACTATATGGTAAACACAATTTCACAATGACAACGTTGAACTTGATTAAACGAATTTAAAAGTTTCAAATTCTAGACAACGTATGTAAATTTAGTTCGTAGACTGCATAAAATATCTTAGATATATATATATATCAGGTTGATATATATATATATATATATATATATATATATATATATATATATATATCATATATATATTAAATTCAAAATTAAAAATATTCACATTATTATAATATTATTAACACATAGTATAATATTGTTATAAGATATTCATGTTACATTGAATGTTAAATTATTGAAACTAAGGCATTGTCCAAATATGTACACATTTTCTTGCGTTTTAGGATTTACCCTTAATATTAAGGGATCATACAAAACGTTTATAATATATTATATATCGCGACCGTAACATTTATTATACATATATGGTATATGTATATATTATAAGAAAAT
This sequence comes from Leptonema lineaticorne, assembly GCA_024500535.1. Lineage (NCBI taxonomy): Eukaryota > Metazoa > Arthropoda > Insecta > Trichoptera > Hydropsychidae > Leptonema > Leptonema lineaticorne. Next base: position 32,571 of record JANIJI010000065.1, read on the forward strand.
ACGTAATCAAGATTGGTATAGGCCAAGGTAATTTATATATTATAACATATATATAAATAGACAAAATTTGAGTGCGTTTACGTAATAAAAGTGGTTTAAACCAGATGCTAATGAGTCACGAAAGATCCCCGAAGGATAATAGGAAAATAGTTTTCCTCGCGGTATAGCTTTTCATTTACAAACTGTTGTATTTTTTTATATACAATAATTGTAATTGTAATATATTATGAAATTTCAAAAAAAAAAGAAATAAACAGGGTGTTTAGCTACGGTTGATATTCGTGACGTTTACCCTTTAATTTTATCTGTAATGACATAGAATTTGCATGACACGAACGATAAGTGTTTATATAATAAATGTATATTTGTAATATTTTATTTAATTCGTTATTACAAAATTTACGTTTTTATAAAGCGTATTTATTGCTCTTTGTTTCTTTGTATAATATTAAAATATTTATAAATTTTTCTATTTATAAGCTAAAATATAGACACACTAAATCAAAAATGTTATTTATTTTCAAGTCGTTTCTATTTTAAAAATATTTATAATCTTCATACTTATAATACGTTCTTTGGATTTTTGCATGAATTGTAAATTTATTGTAATTACGGTATACATAATAGAAATATAAAACTTAACATTATATATATATATATATATATATATATATATATATATATATATATATATTGCGATTATTATTCTTATTTGAACAATTATCCTTTTCCATTTTTATAAGTATTATAGAAATTTTTAAATTAAATTTTCATTAAATATATTTTGCAACGAAATCTACGTCTATAATAAATTAAGAAACGTATTTTTTCATTTATCATTAAAAAATAAATTTTAATTTAAATAAACAGTACGAAATTGGATTTCGTTTTCAACTAATTTAACTATTCTAGTTTATCTTTTCAAATTGGTTCAATCGTATGCCAGTATTATTTTATTTGGCAACGAACAAATTTAGACAAATTTTCGTGTATATTTTTATAACATGTTTTCCAATTATTAATACTTTTTATTTAAATAAAGCTTAATCTTTATGGACTAAATTAATTTAGTGTTAAATAATTGAAAAATGTGCAATTATATAAATATTGTGTGTATGATTTAATTTCAAACTTTTAATTTTGAAATGTAAAACGTTATGCAAGATGTGAATTGAAGCTCTTTCTGAAAGCTATTTAATTTAAAAGATTCCACTCTTTGTGATGGAAATATTTTATTATTACAATTCAATCTCCGTCGGCATTTATATTATATTTCTTTTTTATCTGTATAATAATAATAATAATAAACAATTTTATATGTCATAGAATGATTGAAAAATATATTAGTAACCACAAAACAAATCATATGATATTTTTAATCGATTATTGTAATAATGATCTTATCAATCCTGTAAAAATCGCGTAAACTTGGTTTTATTAAATCTTTTCATTTTTTGGAGTAAGTATACTTTTCTTATTATTTTAGAATATTATGTTGATATTTTTTTTTATTTACCATTGATTTATTTTCGGTTAAAAATAATTTATTATATTTCATGGCAATTTATATGTATGTAGTACAATGACAGCATAGATCTAATTTCGTTTTACCTTTTTTATTAACACATAAACCAAAATCAGAATTTTCAGATTTGAAATAAAACACGAATGGCTGTCGTTTATTGCATAAAATAGTATGTTTCTTTTTAAAAATCAATAAATAAAATAAATCTTTTACAACTTGAATAAATACGTGAAATAACAAAAAATATATTAAATATGATTTAGAAAAAACACATCTAGTAATAATTTCTAGATTTTTTGTATAATAAAAATGATATATTGTAAAGAAATATAATTTATATTACCTTGTAGTATGGAATAATTTACAAAAACTGTTTTATTTTTTTTTTCATTATAGATTTTTAATGACGAAAAAAAACATGGAACATTTCATTTTAATATTTTTTGACTGTATTTAATGACCGTAAAATCCTAAACATAGAAATTTTAATATATACATGCAGAAAACATGTTATTATACTGCGATTGCGTGCAAAGATTCGTATAGAATAAAGCGTTTTATCACAATTTGTGAAATAATAACGCTTTTAAATCAAAAAAATTGAAATAGATTATATAGAAAAAAGGCATATTATAAAATCGTTTACTTGAGTAGTAAATAAAACTATTATTAAAATATCAATCCCATTATTTGTATATATAAATATATGCTATAAATAATAAATGAATATATATATATATATATATATATATATATATGTGTGTGTGTGTGTGTGTGTGTGTGTGTGTATGTGTAATTATTTCTAATCATTCAATTTTAGATCGATTGAAACTGCATAATATAAATTATCTATTATCTATTAATTAAACTTTGATAGAGGTTTCTAAAACGACAATCAAAGATTCATTAATTAAATTTATTAAATGTTTCGAAAATTTCATCGTTTAATTAACAACTGACGAAACGCACATTTGATTTATTATTAATTTATAAATCGCCCGGTAAAACGATTGCGTTTTAATTAAAATGCTAATGACATTTTAATCATTTCAAAATTGCAGCTGTTCAATAATGCGAAAGCAAAATTTGTATAAATTTCTATATAATAAGTATTTTTTTTATTAAAAAAAAATGCGGTTCATCAAATGGCAATATGTTATTAAATAAATATGACAACATTTCAGTGACATAATAATCACTCGTCTTAAATAATAATAATCAATCAAAGTCGATCCGACATTTACATCAAACTTACCGATATTTTCAAAATCAGTCCCAAGAATATCTGAAAAAAACACGAAATCAATTCTATTCAAAAAAATAAATAAATAAATAAAAACACGATCGATCAATCACTCGAGAAATTTTTAAGAATTATTTTTTTAATAATCAAGAAAAAAAATATTTTACACACCCGTCGCAATAGTCTTATATTAATTTAAATATATATAATAAATTATAATTATTTAAAATACACCGTTTATACATATATGTATAAATATATAATATGTGTGTGTGTATTATAAATTTAAATCCAATTAGTCGTAAAGCTGTCCTTGTGTTCCCGTTTAACGCGATACAGGGTGTACCGAAAGTTATCGGCGAATGTTCATTTGGCAATGTGTACGCGTGTTAACCGTACGATGCTCTACGGGCCACTGGTGCCGGTCTGTGTTGCCATCGAGGACTCCCTATCCATCACCACCGCCCGAAAACCGCCCCCAAAAACCGCCCTCAAACCCTACCGATTTCTCCATCCCAACTGTGCTGCCACCTAAAACCTGGCGCTCGGAAGGAATACGGCCCTTATATACACCACACCGCCCACTTCGCACGCCACCTATGTACCACCCACAAAATGCCACCATTTTGCCGACATCACAGTTTCTAACGTTAGAAATACACCAACACACTGCCGACACGATTGCTACAAGCTTAGTGCTTCGTCTGTCGACAACCAGCGCCTCTCTACAACGATTCCAAGACATCACCCATAATTTCGCTCGAATCTCACACCTTTTTTTTTGACATTATGATATTGTTGCATTTTCAATATTTTAATATTAAATTATTTATAATACTTGTATCAACTTTTATATTTTAACATTTTATATATTTCTGCTATTTAGTGAAGAGCAATATACGTCACCGTTTCAGATTTTGATAAAAATGATAAATGATTACGAAGCATTTAATATTTAATTTAACTAACAATAATGTATTTTTTTTTCAATCGATGATATGACTGAAAATTATAAAAAAAATATATTTAAAAATTTTTAAGCGCACATTATATAAAATAAATAAGTAATGATGAAACGGAATTAAAACATATGAGGAATGTGTAATTATGCAGTTATTTCTAATAGCTGCAATTATAGAATAACTAAGTCGGTTAAACGACGACTTAATTGTAATTCAGACTTTAACGATATTATTAAATCGTGAAAAAAATCAAAAATTTATATTATTGCATTTTTGTTTTTGTTTTTGCGGCATTCTGAAATTGAATAAATACGTAATAAACAAACAAACACAAAATGCTATTTAATTGTACTTTTTTTAAATCGTTTGATATAATCCATATATATATATTGTAGAAAAATTAGAATGATAAAAGACAAAATAAATATAATAATGCTATTTTATAAAATATTGGCAAGAATGTCTAAAATAATTGTATCATTTTTCTATAAATGTATGTGTGTGTGTTGTATAAAATTGGCGCTTTTAATTTCATATTCGCTTTTCCTTGAGCGTTGAACCAGTTTCAACATTGTCTTTAATGTTGCATTATTTTAATTCTGTGCCAAATTTGGTTGCGGTCGAAATATTTGATTTATTGATATTTTCAATTTTGGTTTGATTCTCATATCTATTATATTTTTATAAAACGATATTCTGAAAATAGATTTCAGAAAAAAATAAACATTATTATAAGAATTTTTACACAAAAAAAAAATATATGCGCCCATGATTATAAAAATGTGATTATATTATGATCAAATTTGACCCGGACTGATTAAATTTAAACCAATGAAATTTTTGAATCAAAAATAAATATTTTTCTAGATTGATGCTGATATTTTGTGATTTTTGATCACAATTTTCTTCAATTTTTCTATATTTTCGTCGTTAATAAAAATTTATGAACGACTCACATTAGGAAAGTTTTCTACAATATTACGACTCTCACTGAAGGCTCAAATACTTAATTTCTCAATAGAATAATTAAAAGTAAGTCTCTCTAAAACACTTTTGTAATATTTTTAACGATTTCGTTGTCATAATTTAATTAGAAATACAATAATTTAAACAAATTTGCTGATCAATTTTTTTCTATATTAAAAATTGCCAAATAAACTTTTTGCGTCATAAACGAATATTTGCTAATTACACAATAAATGATATATTCTGTTTAAACTTTACATTAATATCAAAAAAAGCTTGTATTAATTTACTGTTTCAAAAATTTTATCGTTTTAAAATTAATTAATTTTGATCACATTCATAATTATAAATTCAAAATAACGTGCGCTACTTTTTAACCGGAAACAATTTAATTTGTATTCGAAATATTATTATTATTTTTTTATTTTGAAAACTTTTATAAATGTGTAATCTTTTCGATCAATAACAATTTCTGTCCAATAATTATTTAAATTAGAATATATTCACATTATTCGTTTTCGTATAATAAGCATGTATTTAACGTTTATTTGACCTCGGTTTGAATACACGCGATTCACGTTTTCTATGGTAAATCGAACATATCAATTTTATTTGGTACATTTTTGAAATTGAAAAATTATATATTATATACCACACTAAAATTTTGATATTATCACGAATTTAATATTTTATAAGGCCGTCACCCGATAATTAGAATAGTTTAACGGCTGAGTGTCGTCTTAAAAGTGATTAACCATTATGAATATTAATGGAGACTTAAACTCGCACAATCAACATCGTTTAGTTATCATCAATTTTTTTTTAACTAATATGTTTATTTTTCTTTTTATATACTTAGTTTAAAAATATGGTTTTATTAAAATATTTTGTAATTTTTCATGTATAAATATACTTAATTTTTTTATTATAATTTAAATTTAATATTTTAACTGAATTTTATATATTTATACGCTTAAACAATGTTTTAAATCATTTTAATATCAATTCTATTTTGAAATTCTTGTTTTATTTTTCTTTTTTTTTTAATTTTTAATATTTCAGTATGAATAATTAAATTTTGCATATTTTATAACGAAAAATAATAACGTTTTTACAAATATTTCATATGAATTAGTAACGTTTTTTGGCTTTATGCCGGATTAAATTGCCAACTCAATTATAATTAATTTTATTACAATTGGGCTGCTTAAATTAATTATGCTACCTTAATAAATTGATAGGTTATGTATTACAGATACCGGATTATAATCAATATTCATATATATATATATATATATATATATATATATAATTAATAACGTAATTAATAATATATTTTAATTGAATAAACATTTCATTTCTGAGACTGCATATTTAGAATATATAATAAAACTCCCTCTAAATATCGTTATTTTTTTTAATTATACAGAATTTTCAGTATATCTGAATATCAAAATTTTCATTTATACGCTTTTAAACCCTCAACTTTGCTCGGATTGCATGTCAGATTCGTGACACGTTTCTTTTTATCGATCATTTCTCGTATATTTTCACATATGCATAATGTCAATTACTGTTATTATTATAATACAAAGACTCGTGTTTCTACTATTATATATAAATATAAAATATTTTTATATACACGATGGCTCGTTTTTATATGTTTCTTTTATTATTTTTTCTTCTTTTTTTTTCATGATGAAAAAAGCACGTCATCGTTTTATGGTGAGACGAGAAGTGCATTTTTCGCATGGCTTCACGTTTATGTTTCATGTCATGTTTTTGCGAAAACTTTTCTTCAACACGTAGCTTGTAAAATGAAAAATATCCACGAGCTTCTCGTTTTTATTTATTTATATTTCATAAGATTTCATATTATATCATATATTATATATAATAAAATAACACACGGAATGCTATCGTTATTCTTTTTCTAAAGACACAAAAAACAAGTCTGAATTTCATAATTTAATTATAATTAATATATTTTTTTATTTCCCAGAATAAAATTCAATATAAAAATAGCGTATCAAAAATTGATCGTTTCATTCTGGATGCTTTTTTCGTGAAAATTTTCACATTTATTGATGATTTCGTCAGACGTCGTCCGGTAGAAATATGTATGCGATCAAATATTCAAAAACGACGAGGCCCTTCGAAAGACGGGCACAATCTGAAAATTGAAATCGTTCGGTTTCCATCTGAAATGAAATCTAATTTTACGACCAGTTTATACGGAAAATTGGAACAAATTCACCGAGTGAAATTAAAAGGAAATTTGAATTTGTCGTTTGTTCGCTTTTTCTTAAGAACTTAATTTTTTTTTTGTAAAAATAGAGAAAACAAAATATAAAAAGCATTTATGACATTGAATGCATATGTAATATTATGTATGAAAATTGTCATTTTAAAAATATTATTATAAAATTATAGACAGTATATTCTTAAATTGGATTAAATTTTACTTAGTCTTTTTTAAAACTATTAGTGAAAAAAAGTTCAAAAATGAGGTTTGTAAATTGCATAAATATATGTTATATATTTCGTATTTTTTTCAGATAAAATCCATTTTATTACTATTCACATTTATCAAAATGAATTTTAAATATAATTTAATTTATTAAAATCTTTCAATTTTCCTATAAGACGTCTACTTATTTTTTATATAAAGCAGTAAATATTAGCTTGTTTAAATTTACAATTAAACCATTTAAGAATTTTATTTCAACAAAATCTTAAATGATTTAAATAATAAAATAAATTTTATATTTAATGTTATAATTGAATATTACACAAAAAAGAAATAGATTTAAAAAAGTTAATTTCATCATAAATCGCAAATTTTATATGATTTTCTCGACGTTCATTTTTATTTTTATTTTATAACAATAATACTTTGAAATTAATGTATTAATTTGAATATAAAATATAAATTTTAAGTAATGAAATAATTTTAATAATACTCATTAAATAATATACGAGATATATATTTTATAATAATATTATAATATTAAAATTAATTCTTCCTTATTTTCCCATTTTTCTTCCGAAAACCATAATTGTAATTAGATTTTCATAACTTCTCACAATAAAAAAAATTAATATATTTCAAAATTTAATTTTTGATTAAAAATAATGAACCAAAATTATATAATCTATATAGCCACATGTTAATTATCAATGCAAATCGAATGCTAAATATATAATAACAACTCTATTCGCATATTAATTATGTTTAAATGTTCAATAAAAAAATTCGCAGTAATAATTTATTATCGATCAGTACTACTTATATTTATATACAAATATGGTCACTGTATGTAATATGAAATCATATTTTATTCTCGTAATTTATATATAATTATTTTAAACTCGAAAGCATAATCACATAATACGTTCGATTAATGTTTCATTTAAGAAAATATTGTACATTATGTCATACATAATATAGTAATGTATTTGAAAGTAATAATACTGCAATTACGATAATTTAAATATTAAAATTATTCACGATATCCTTAATGATAGGTTTGATATAGAATAATGATACTATTATCATTTCACTGGATTTAATAATATTATGTATTTGTTTTTACATTGTGGAAAAAGTTGAACATCGCATGTAGCTTCAGTGCATATGACAAGTTGAATTAATAAATAACATTTTTTTTGTAAAGCTAATTTAAAACTAAGATTAAGTTTTGTTTAAAACTTGAACACAAAAATAATGAAACTCAAAAACATGCGTTTTTAGATGTTATAAAGTATTTTCCGGTGGTCGCGAATTAATTGAATTGAAGATGAACTCTATCTAGTCTAGAATAGAAAGCCATCATCGTGAAAAACTGACGTTATTCTATATTAACTAAATTGTACAACTGTCCATCAAATCCTTATTAACAAACTGGAAATGAAAACGAAAAAAAGATATGCAACAAAAGCTCTGTACGCTTGGTTATATTGGTTGTGGAATTTTTAGAATGAAAAAATATCCCTGTCATCCCCAGTCGACGTATTTATTTCACTCGAGTTCTTGTGATTTTTTTTTAAGTAAGATTGAAAAATCACCCCAAAGGATATCACTGATGAAAAATATAAAAGCGACTGTGGATAGTCAAAAGCCATTGTATAAAAATCATATATAAAGAAAATGTGTAATATTATTAATTCGTATTGTTTTATTATTTTATAAACAAACTACATGTATTTAATTATTTATTATCGTGAAGTTCGAATTTTCAAGGTAAAAAAAAATCGGCAATTGCGAAAGAAAAATATATCAATGCTTTTTTAGTCGAAAAAGATATCCAAATCTGAAGTAATTTTAGAAGAAAATTTTATATAATAATATTATACATATACGCCATTTATAAAATTCTGTCAAAAAAAATATTTATACAACATGGATGTATCATTATTGCATTAAATTCGACGTTATAACTTCCAAATGATCCACAACGATTTTATGAATAATTTATATTGATGGTTAATAAATTACATCAATTATTCCGTCCTTCATATTTGATAGGGTTTATAATATAATCATATAATATACTCGTATTTTTTATTATTGAAAAACGTACAAATTGATAAACATCGTTTATTCTTTTTTTGAAAATTATATATATATATATATATATATATATATATATATATATATATACATATATATATATATATATGTATATATATATATATATATATATATATATATATATATATATATATATATCGATCGATATTAAAACTGAAATAATAATAAGTCGAATAAGTTTTGTACGGAGATTAAATGAATATGCACGCGAATTATGATAGATTATTGGACAACATGAAGTAATTTCATTACGTGCTGTCGCAAAGTATCACGCTGAAAATTCAATTTCAGCTGAAAAACGAACGTTCGCAAATCGACTGTGACGAGCCGAATTCAAAATATTCCCTTTGATTCGTCACGCTGCTAATTCGATTCGTGACAACAATGGGAAATGTTTTCACGTGTGTCGAATATATATATATATATATATATATATATATATATATATATATATATATATATATATATATATATTATATATATTTTCGTTTATTTAAATGTATAACGATATTATACGTTCGACATGCTTGGAATCTTAAATAAAAACGAAATATCTTAGGTAATAATTTAATCGATTTCTATATATGTTTTATTTATTACGTTCGGAAAATTCTTCTGACGGAAAAAAATTGAAAATTAATTAATGAAATTTTTCGTAAACGATCATATACGTCCTTCTATTATTGTTTATATTTGTTTAAAATTATTAAAAAACAATTAATTATTCTGTGAATTTATTATTATCTATTTAAATTTTATATTTATATTGTATTGAAAATTTTATCTTGTTATTTTTAATATTGAAATTTTTTCCATTCATTATAAATCTATTTTTAGAAAATATATAAATGTTAATTCATTTTTCAAATTAAGATATTTTAAACTACGTCGAAAAAAATGAATATATAATTATTTTTCAATTGAATGAAATTAAAAATTGAAAACGGAAAATCGAACATATTTTAAAAGCGATTTTGATTTGAAATATATTATATATTCATCGTACAAATATATAGAAAAATATGAAACATTTTAGAAGCCAATTTTACAGCTTTCAATGGTTCGTGATCTATCAGAAAACTTGTATAAAAATATTGTCATTTGCATTGAATTTAACGTCAATTTTTGGAATATTTTCGATTTATTATTATTATTTTGTAATTTATAAAAAACGATTCTCGATTGCGTGTTTGTATTTTTGGTAATCATTGAACTATTGGAATATTTAATACCCTTCGAATGAGCATGTTGCGTTCAATGATCGGGAAAGATATAAGCTTCATTCACCTATATTCAAATTATTGGATTTTGATATTGCTTTATTCTACTATATTTATTATTTATTTATTTATTATTAAAAAAAAACAATTTTTAATGAATTTATCTTTCATTACAAAATCTAATTTTTGATTTTATATAATTTTTTTTTTAATTTATGCTGAAATAATTTATTGAATATTTTACATTCTGATATATATATTCAATTTTCTAATGAAATTATAATTTTCACGTAATTTTTCCCGATCGATGTGACCGAGAGCGGTTTTTCCTACTAATCAATTCCATGTAAAATAAATATTGAATGGAAACTATACATTTTTTATTTTTGGCATATATATATATATATATATATATATATATATACCATATATATATATATATACCATATATATATATATATATATATATATATATATATATATATGGTATATGGTATATATACAGTATATACAAAATTTAGATAGTCAATATATCTGTGTGTGTGTGTTTTTTTTTCGCCGATAACTTACGTGCTTCTATGTCAATTCACCTGGACACGCTATTCCATAGATTTTCTTTCAAGGTTAATTGTTCGGTTCAGTTTATCTGTGTGTATGCGTGTAACGTTTGATATACGATTGAGTTTTCGTGCGTTTTTTCAATAGTAATTCTTTCCGAATGTCGAGGAAATGTTTAAATTTAGGTTTATGTTGTAGTTATTTTTTTTTCTATACAATACATATATTCTTCGATCTATACGATACGAGTTTTTATTTTTTAGAATCAAAAAACAAAACATATTTTATTCCATAAATACACACGCGCATAATATTTTTAAATTATGTAACATTTCTATAAAACACCAGACAATTTTTTTTTTTGGCAACTATGCAGGATGAATACGAAGTTTGACATTTTCCAAATTAAATATATACTTAAGTTACCAATGTAAATTTAAATGAAAAACTGATTATAAATATTTTACATGTATTATTTAGGTTTGCTTTCATACAGATTTTACATGTAAATATATTATAATATAATTGCTTTACATTTATCAATATTTTTATTATTATATAATTTACTTAATATTATTAATGTCAATTGTAAAAGATACATATCTATTCACATACATTAAAAAGGTTAAATGTAACGTGACATGAATATGAATTTGTAAACAAAAAAAAACATAAAGTATAAACATGTCAAATTTATTTAATGGGATTATATGGTATGAAACATCCCTATATTATATTTTTCGACATACTTGAAAAAAAAAAAAAAAAAAATATATATATATATATATATGTGTGTGTGTGTGTGTTTGTTTATCTTAAATTTTATAATATTTTAGTCGAATTTTATATTAAATGTTTAGAAATATGTTTAAAATATTAATACTTCAATTGTTACTTTATTTTTATAATATATTATTAAATGTTCTTTACAATTCAAAATATAAATCATCGTTGTGTCGACGTTAAATATATTAATCTATATGTTTTCATGTAAAATATTTCAGCATTTATGAGCCAATTTTAATTCGATTTACATCGATTTGGACTAAAACGCTACAAACGCGATATATAATATTACACTTTTTGCCTGTATTATACAATACTTTTATGTATTGTATAATACAGTTAATTATTTAAATAATATACAGTTAGTTGATTATTTAAATTAATTGATATTTATAATTTTTCATTTGTTTTATTTCATTTGTTATATAAAAAAAATCGAGAAAATTTTATATTTTTTTTCTAATATTAAAAAATATTGTTCTACATTAATAAATGTGACGATGGGTGTGTACACGTGTACGGTGGTAACGCGATACCGGACACGTGTCTGTAGTCGTTATCGTATATTTTGATGTGGGGATGCGAACTTTCCATGTTCGATGCCAATTAATAGTGAAAATGTTTGGACGCTGGACGAGGCACCGCAATTTGTCTTGCGGCCCCACGGTCGACCACCATCTCTTGTCTGTCCTCGCTCAACATTAATTTATTGTGAACGGACCCCGGACTGAGGGGGCCTAATAAACTGCGACGATCAAGGTCGCGCTGTGTACGATTTTCAAAAAAATATCCTCGACACAACTAAAGACGACGATTCTACGACAAACGGACGAAAATCATATGTGAGTCCAAGTAAATTGTTACATTTTTATATGTATTTTTTTTATTATTTTTAAAATAACTTTTTGTTAATACAATACATTTAAAATCATAATATAGTTAATGAAGTGAAGCGGTAATAGAGTTTATTTTAGAAATGGCTTTATTCCAATAGTGAGAGCTAATGTTGAATATTTCTATGATTTTATAACTTAAAAGTATATTTTATTTCCCATCAGACTTGTGTTTGATTAAAAACTGAAAATGTCATTTCGTCAATTTTGAAAATGATGTAAATCCAATCATACCATCAGAATATTATTTCTTAAATAATGATAATTAAACCAATTAAAATAATAAAGTTTTAGAAACCCAAAAACATTCGATTGTGTTATCTGTTACTCATATTTTTAAATTGAACCAAACGCAAAACCTTCGATATCTCGATTTGAACATAAATGAACTTAGGCTACTTTAAAAAAAAACTGCTCACTTATCGAAAAATTTCATATTATATGAATTTATAATATTTTTTTTTTATTTTTGAATGGCGAATAAGAAATTTTCACAGTTGCATTTATAATTTAAAATTCGATTATTGTGTTCCTCATGAAACAGAAATGAAGCTGAAACTTTCCGTTGCATTCGTTGCGAAGAATCCGAAATGAGAATTAAAGTTGTATTTGCCAACTTTATATGTATTCTGAAATTCAATCGTTTTCTGAATAACATCGTATATATTTTCGATTAAATATTTATATAAAATGCTTATATGGCGTTTCTTATATTATTTAGAGTGTAAAAATTCATTGAAAATATTACATTTAATTTTGATTCTTAAAAAAAAGTATTTAAAGACATTCAATTTATTATTTATCAAATACAATATATTAATTTTATTATTGCGATTGTGGATAATTAGGATAGATATATATTTAATTAATAAATAGTTATATAGCGAATTATTAATATTTGAAAATTTGGAACGAGCACAAAGTGAGTTTTCTGAGAAAGTGTGTCGAAATTGAGACCTGTTCAAGTTGCATCGGACCAGATTATTTGCCAAGAATAACTTTCAAGTTTAACGTCGAACCAAAAAGTAAACTATGTCTGCGGTCATCGATATAATCGACATTGCATATGCCAAAAGTGAACTTTATGCACAGACTATATAGATAAAAAATGATCATAATAATTATTACAATATTTTCATTTTTATTAGGCAGTGAAAAAATTGTATTAAATTAACAGATAAATGAAAATTATTCGATTGGACTGGATTGAAATGAATAAAATCAAGCACAAATATATTTTACTATATGAGGATATTGAACGATTATTATAAAGGAAACAAATAAGACACAGTTTCTTAATTTACAATATTGTTGAAGAAAATTTTGTGTTTATGCAAATTTTCATTGCAACAAAATCATTTTTTTTTATTTTCGATTTAAAATAATACAATATGTTTTTTATTTTTATATTATTTTTTATTAAATTAATTGATATTTTTATGTATATTCGAAATTAAAAGTGTTATTCAGGAAAAATAGGTATTTTAAGATTTTTTTTATTTTAAGATTTAATTTTTTCATTAATCGTTATACTAAAAAACTATATAATTTGCAGTTAATAGAGAAAATTAAGACTTTAAAATTCTTTTTAAATAAAAAAAATCTATTTAAAAAAATATAACTACTTGATCTATTATTATATTTTTTTTTTTGATTAACTTTATATATTATATAATATTGTTATTTGGCCATATTTTTTGTAAAATCTACAATAAATAATTGAATTTTCAATATTTTAAAATTTATTTTATTACATGTTTTTTTTATAATCAAATAATGTTATTTTGGGTTCGTAATATTTTTTTATAAGTAATACACTTTCTAAAATATATTTTTAAATATCTAACATAAATCTTTTAGGTTATAAGTTAATAGGTTTAGATATATTAACTTGAATTTGTTATATTATTATATTAAATCATATTTTTGATTTATATTATATTGTATTTTTAAGAGCATTATTTCTCAGATAACCTATATATAGTACATATTCTCAAACGGATCGTTTGATGCAATTGCTAGTCGACACAGTTTTCCAATGTTTTTCTTACTTTTGCCAATACTATGAACACCTGTTTGTTCGAAATAATATATATATATATATATATATATATATATATATATATATATATATAATAAATGTGGGTAATAGTTTTAAGCTGGTACGCAAGCGCGTACTTGATATTGACATGTGATGTCGCAGTTTTCTTTTTATTTTTTTTCACTACATCTTTTTCCTAATACCATTTATTTTTTTCTTATTGTTATCTGCTTTTTCCTCGATTTCAATTTGATTTTACTTCGCGATTTTCTGAGAGCTTTCGATCCATTAATGCTTTTTTTTATCGGTCCTTTCAATCGCATTTCCTTCGCGATGTCGGAAGGGTAAATATTTTTATAGACGTTTTAAAACGCCGTCCGTTTCGGTGAATGTAAATGTCGAGATTTTAATTTTTTTAATTAATATCACTTAATATGATTGCATATATAATTGATACATTTTTTTTTATATTTTACTAAGTATATTCGTATTTTTTTATAAGAAATATTCTTGAATAATTTTATATATAATATATGGTATAAATAATAATGTACACGTACCTGAAAAATGGAACGCATTAATTAAAAATATATCAATTATTAAACGATTTCGTACTATCAAATTAATATTGATTTAATAAAAATATATTTATAGAAATAAAATAAATATTTTATTTCAAACTTTTTAACACGTAAATCATATAAAAATTAAATTCAATTAAACTTATTAATCAAAATGAACATTAAAACGAAACATTTTCTATTAATAGAAATGTAATTTTTATAAAAGATAATAAAAAAACTCACCTGTTAAAAATATATTTTTTACAATGTCAGTTATTTATTTTAAAATATTTTCATGTAAAATTAACTGGTTATAAATGTGTACAAGTCAGTTTTCCGATATGAAAATAATTCTGTTCGGTTCTGTTATGTGACTATCGATCAATTAAATGATGCATGTAGCTGTTTTTGACGTCGCGCCAAAAAATTCAAAAACCACTCTTGGCCATAACACCTCATATAATGTATCGAATCATTTATACCTGCAACATTGAAATTAATTTACAATTCTTTGACGATCGATCACTTTTTATCATGTTAATGATTATATTATGAAAGATATTAAAATGTTTTTTTTTAACATTATATAGTAAATATTGAAAAATTAATATGCTGAAATTTAATAAAATTGTTTTATTCGTATTATTATCGGATATATAAATTGTAATTTATATCAAATCCAATAAAAAATATACATTTCAAATTAATAATTAATTCTACGTAATATATAGAATGTTTTAGTCATTGAATTCATATTTTTATGATATTTTATAATATTTTTTACCGGTTTTATTAAAATAAAGAATTTTATTTAATTTTGCAAATACCTCTTTTGTGTTCATAAAATGTAAGACATACTAAAATTTAACGATCCTCTTGAATTAGAAGTTCTTTCAATGAAGCTTTATATAAAGTTATGAAAACAATTCTAAATTAGGAACTTCATCCTTATACGTATGTCATGAATATATTTTATACCTCTAATAAATTTTCTAATATTTTAATTAGAACAATAATTTAAAAATGTATTTAGTTTTTTTTTAGTATAGATATCGATCATTTTAAATATTTCCGTTTTACGATGAAAATATTTTTATTAATATTGAAAAATAGATAGATATTGTAACTTTTATGATACATTTTATTAAATATATAAAAAAATGCACGATCTTCGGTTTTATATGTCATTTTATTATTATTGTGAATACTATAAAAATTCTTTCACATTTACAATAAAGAGAATAATCCGTCTAAAGTGCGATTAACCCAGTTATATGAATAAATATCGTGAAAATAAAATATTTTTTTTATTATCATATCATCAAAGTATTAAAATAAATCGATTAAATATATCAGAATTATTGAATTTCTAATAAAATAAAAAAAACAGTCGAGCGGATAGTTCATTTCTGAAGCCTCCGACAATCATATATGGTACAGAGAATTGTGTATCTTTCTATATGACCGTTCGGTTAAAGCACAAAACATCGACCCAAAATCTAAACGATACGAACGCGAAAGGAAAATACATTCACTAGCGAAAATAGAACCTCACACCGCGAAAATTCAACTCCCTCACATATGCAACTATACTTATACCTTTAGATATGTCCGTTTTCCGTCTCATTTTCTCACTTTTATATTTGCCCGTTTAAAAAAAAAATTACAACCCCTAATGAACCCTGGCTGTGAATTGACTTGTCAATTAGTGAAAGCTTTCGTATTATGAGAATGAAAAAAAAAACAAAATTCGCACGTAAATGAACCGAACATTATACGGAAAAATGCGGGTATTTTATAATCATTTTCATATGTTTAAATGAAAAACGAAAGTTTATTTTTAAAATTTTTGCTGGTGGTAATGTGTGGATTTCGGTCGATTTGTTTCTTTTTATATTTTTATTTATTATATAATATAATATTATACTATTTATTTTTACATTGAAAATAAAATATTTTATTTTTATATACTTGCGGATGAATAGTTTAACGTTTAAAAAATTCGGCAAAAATATAATTTAACCTCACCAATATATAAATATATTTTAAAGCTTTTTTAAATATATACAGAAATATAATTTTGTAATATAGTATTTTTTTAAATCCTCTTTATATTTGATGAAATAATATAAATTACGAAAAATATATTGCACAGCAATATTGCAGTGAAAAAAATAATTTTTAATATTTTACTCTACTTTTCACTTATATATTGAATCTCCAACATTTTGATAAAAAGCTCTAATATAAAAATATAAAGTAAAATCAAAAAAAACATTAAACGATGATTCAAAATTCAAAATACAATTCATATCTTAGTTAAAATTATAAAACAATCTTTTCATTTGAAACATTATCCAAAATTAAACATTAATAAATTTCATTTAGAAAAATAAATCCAAAGCTTTTTTTATCATATGATAAGAGACATGACCTTTAAAATTAATAATATGAAAATAGATAACACTACATTTATAAAAAGATTTCATTTACATGCTACATAATGGCTAATTAAATTTACTCCATTCGACAATCTTACGATAATATATATATATATATATATATATATATATATATATATATATATATATATATATATATATATATATATATATTAAATAAATGCTAAAGTTAAGATCGAGCTACGCCATCAATATTCATCGTGACCGGATTTGAAAAGCTCGTGTATTTTCTTTCGCTTTTTTCCCTTTATCGTCTTTTTTCAACTTCTTCGTTTTTTATTCTTTTTTTGGACTATACTAAGCAAAACTAATATTCCGACATAAATCTTTATTACGACGAACGAAAATATTTCTCTACGTATCTATTAAATGCAAATTTTATCATAAATATCAATGCATTCGCATGTAGTTCAATCGTAAACATTAATCTATTATAGTTTATATATTTTTTGATAATTTCCATAATATCAATAACATAACTAATAAATCAAAATATTTTTAAATAAAAAATCATTTTTTAACAACGTAAACAATGATTTATAGATTTTAGATGCTTATATAATTTCAAAAAATATATACATGATATGTGTAATATAGATAATATGTGTAATATCTCAAACACAAATTCAAATTCTTGACAAAACAATAGACTAATGGTGAACAAAACAGGAAGTTTTCGACTAAGGAAAGAAAATCACTCTGACACCTTTGTTGATATTGATTATTTTCAAGTAGACAATTTGATTTTTTAACCCTTCTATAACGATATTAATTCATATCGCATTATATGAAAATTATGATATGAAAACCGCATAATAGGAAACTGGAAGTTATTTACATAATACATGCGATATTAATCATAAAATTGAATAAATATCATTTACTTTAAAAAATTTTAATATATATTAATTATTTTATTTTTGTTTACTAATATTATTATAACCAATAAAAAAATTAATATTGTAATAGTCTTAGCATCGATACAATTAGGTTATCGAAACATTGTTGATAACTGCGTTATTTGAATATTTCCTTATATGAAAATTGACTATATTTATATTTTATCCGAATAATGTGTACACATTAAGTGTATCACAAATTAAGCAGCCTCATATGTAAATAACTCCAACAGCATAGTAAACATCGTTCGATATTATAGTCTGATAATCAAAATTAATGTAAATCCATATTATTTTATCGATTGACTAATTTATAATAATACGAAAATCGTTTTTGTACCCGAAAAAATAATATAATTATTCAATCTATATTAAATCGAAATTTTATATGGAATAAATGTGACGTTACACACTTTCTTTTGACTTTCAGACTCGTCTTTATCACAATGGTATTTTGCGCAGATAACTTAAAAAAAAAAGTAGAGTAAAAATAGGTAGAGAGATAAAATGAAATAAAATAAAATGGGAAAAAGCTAGAAAATAATAATAATGGAAAAAATAAAACGAAATAATGGCGACGAGCCGCAAAATGGGCGCCATCAGGGCTGCTCTCATACCAATTCAACGCCTTCATATTTACCTTGCAAACTGTTTTAGTATTCGTGTACACGTGTGTACGTATATATACATCAATACAAGCAAAATAAACAGGACACATTTGATATGGTTTAATGTCCAAAAGGATCATAGTCAGTGTCAACATTGCATAATATAAAAACGCTATTTTGATTTTACTAACGTATATAGTGTAATATAATGCTAGCTCCGAACAAACGACTACGCCGCCGGTGTCACAGTCAAGTGGTACTTTATTCTTATAATTTAATATTAAATGATCTTTACAACTCAAAATATACATCATTGTCATAATGAAGTTCAATTTATTACTCTATGTTCTCATGTAAAATAATTTAGCATTTATGATCCAATTTTACATTGATTTTGACAACTAACCTCTTAAGGTATGGCTATGCCCATGATATGCCATATTTTTCATCTGTAAATATAATATTTTTTCTATAATCATCATTCAAATTAATTGGAATTGTTATTTTTCATTTGTTTTTAACGTAAATTGTTATTTATAAACGATATCAAGAATTTTTATATACCTTTTTTTAATTTGAATTCATTTTATTGAAATCTGATATATTTGTCTAATACAAAAAAATATTAAAATAAATTTATACATTTATATTTGCTAAAATTAATTTTATATTTTAAAACATTATTTTTGACTCGATTTATTTTGCATATTAATTTTTATACTGAATTGGACTGAATATTTTTTGCTATTTGATTGTAATAAATTAAATATATGTAAAAAATTGTACTTCTATTGATATAACATATAGTGTACGAATTTGCACACGGGTTCACTACTATTATATATTTAGATAGAATCGTTTTTAATAAATATCATAATGTAATTTTATATATATATAATTGTAAATAGTATGCGTTGGGCTTCACTCAAATACCATAGTGACAGGGCGTCATTCACTATATCGATAACAATATACCTTAAAGTATATACAAATAAAAAAAATGTCACCTTGAAATCGATAGTCAATTACGCGGTGACTCGATATAGACATATAGGGAACGTTCAAATAGGACACCCGCCCTTTTCCTCGTCAATTCGTCGGACAAGATTTCTCGACCCTTTCGTTTGTAATGTGTATGAAGCGTATATGGTACATGTTGCTAGTTTTATAGAGAATTTTTCTCGTTCCACATTTTCTTTCCGTTATCTCTATAGTGATTTTCTCTTTTCAACTTTTTTTTGCATGTATTGTAGTAGCAACGCTATATAATAAAATCACATACGCGCCGAGGCTTTGTCGAGATTTGTCACCGAGGGCTTCGTTTCGGTTTCGGCTCGTAAAATTGGACATTTTGTCCGAACCGGGGGACAATTTGGGGAAAAATATTTATTCGGCGTGAAAAGGGACGTCGTTTGCAACGGCATTCGTATGTAAATTGATACTACTTTCGTGGGCTTCTTATATATATATATATATGAGTGTGTGTGTATATAATATATATGTATATATTTTTGGATCAAAGAAAAAATAAAATGCGTGTATGCGACCATTTGCATTCGCATGTGAAACGTCGCCTTCACACAAAATGGCGTCGTTGGCGAAATTTAGATTTTGCACAATTTCCCACAATCACAACGATGTTATTTTCGAACATTAAACATTCCTATGCCCGTTTATTGACTATCAACGTCTTTAATGTCGACAATAACACTCAATATTCGTGAATGACGCATGCAAAATATTCTTTATATAGTTTTTTTATTCTATAATAGGTTTAAATATAGGGGAGAAAATTGCGTGAAAAAGAATGCTTGAAAAAAATTTTTTTTTACAAGTTAGAGATGAAGTATGATTTTTTTTATAAAAAGCTCACTTTTAAACTATTTTTGAAGAAAAGATTCTACTTCAATAAAAATCTTAATATTCTTCCTAACTTTTACAAAAAAAAACTAATCAAAATATCGTATTTATTATGATGAAAAATGTATAATGAATGTCAATAATAATATTTTAAGTGTATTTCTAAGAACGATTAACACGAAAAATTTAGAATATTCTTAACCTGCAATATTCCAAAAATCGTGTTTATCAACATTATTAATATAAATTATTATTATTATTATATTACAATAATCTATCACTCATAGCGTATGTTACGTTTCCAGAGCTGCTCGCTCTAAGTGAAAATCCGTGAAATAGGGACGTTGTATTTATTTTGATATTTATACATTATTTTAGTAGTTATATACTATTTTACATTTTTATAAAACCTTCTCACACATTTATATATTATATAATCCTTTCCAATTACTTAATAACCTTTCTGATATTGTTCTGTATCTTCTTCTTTTAAAACACAAGATTACTGAATATATATTTGTTACAATGTTTTATGCATAATGTAATAATATATTGGAAATTTTAAAACAAATTCAAATTTAATAAAAATGGAAAAACTTGTTCAATTTATGTATGAAAAAAAACCTGAAAATACATACGGTTTAATTTATTATTGCATACATAAAAGCGATAAATGTGTCCAACGAATACATGACGGTTATAAATTTTACTTTTGTTATTAGAATTATCCACGTCCTCGACTTACATTCGAAATACATTCCAGAAATTTACGAGAAAGTTGAAACCGACTTTAGCGCGAGTATTCAACAATGTGGTTCGATACAATTTGTTCTCAATAAAACCACCTTATTGAACAATACAAGAATTAAATAATTTACACACAGAAAATAGTAGAATATTATATTTTTAATACAAAATATTATAGAATAAATATAATGTATTTTTACAAAAATTTCATTTGTAAATCCCTTCAAAGTCTACATTGAATATATGTATATCAATCGAATGAGATTAAATATTTAATTCATTATTTTTATTACTTCTATGGTAATATTTTACATACTAAATGTTAAGACATTTTATATATAATTTATATTCAAATAATCTTTTTTTTTAAAATAGTTGTAAAAACGCCGATCTCAAAAGTAACATAATAATGTTCTTCTGCATTAACACGTTTAATGAAAATGATTTTACTTAAAAAAATATTATCAATAATGGTTATAGATATAGATGAAATATTATTGGTAAAATATTATGCTATTATAACTAAAATAATATATGTTCTTTTCATGGAAAATAATCGTAAAATATCACAAATATGAAGAGAATCTATTAAAAATGAGAAAAATTAAACGTGATTTTACATACAAAATCACATGTCAAAGATTTGTTTTTTTTACCTAATTTTTCATTAAAGTGATCGTACTATTTTTGTTAATTTCCAATTCGTCTATTTATATAGAATCAATATTTTTTTCTCCGTATTCAGAGCACCAATTATCATCGTGATTGTGTTTTTAATATATAAAAAGTATGTTATTATTGTATTGTTGATGTTATATAATATTATAGAAAAACATGATCACAAAATTAACTTATTTTTTTTATTATAAATTTATAAAAAAAATCGAATGTTGTTTTTACTAAATCTATCTTATATATATATATATATATATATATATATATGTGTGTGTGTTTACGTGTGTGTTGTGTATTAATGAATTAATTAGATTTTCGTTATAAGCGTCGAATTGTATGCGTTATTATTGTTTGTTTGGATTATGAAAGCTTTGATCGCTATTTTTTGTTTATTTTCAATGTTTTGAAATTAAATTCAAACGGCAAAGTTTTCGGTTTTCCTCTACCTTTTGTGCGTATATATATTTTTTTAATTTTATTTTTGATGTTTTCGCGTTGAAGACTCCTAAACGCCTCTGTTTGTGTTGGCCTTATTTTGTTTACACGCTTTTTTAACTTTGAAGTTGTGAAAAGCGTTTCGCTACTTTTTTTCTCTTCAATTCGAAGTATCGATTTGATAAGCGATAATATTAAAGCCTATCTATTTATATTTATATTTATTTATATATCGAGCACTTTATATGATTTATAGTCTCTTAGTTACTTAATTTTAATATTTGATAATATATTAACTATAATCTTTATAAATTTTAGTATATAAAATAGTTTTAAAATTTAAGTATATAATTTTATTGTATAGTTTTAGATTATTACTTATACGGACATTTTCATTAGATAACTCTGTATTTCATTAGTATTGTTGTAAATTTAAAAACGTATTTTATAAATCAAAAACATAATTATATATTATATATAAAATCCGTTCATTTTTATTTTTTTATTGATCTGAATTTTCAAAGTGTAATTGGTACAAAAGAAAAACTTTTGTACTATCGAGAAAATGTCAAAAGAGTTATTATATTTTTCATAAATTTATGCATGATATACTTTATTTTAATATAATATCTTGTTATAAATGAAATAAAATGAATCAATATTAAAAATGAAAAAAATATATATACAAAATTATCATTCCAATAATTTAAAATATTATGAAGATAAAATTGTTTCAATAAATTGTGTGTGTGTGTGCTATCTTAAATACATATGTAAATTCATTTTATACTGAATATTATATTTTATTGAAATAATCCAATTTTTTTCTGAAATAACGAATCTTAATTTTTAAATCTCATAAAATCCAGATTTTTCCAATGATAACAATTTCTATTCGTACACTTTTAGTTATGTATTAATTTACAATCGACTACAAAACTTGAAAGTATGTACATATTTAATATATATATATATATATATTACATTTAATTAATATTCTAATTATATCATTAATTATGCAACCAGCGAAGCTTTCTTAACATCCCGATGTGGTTAAGCGAATATATAACTACTCGGCTATTCGGGCGTTAATTTACAACCGATATTATTTACTTGAAACTAAAATCAATATAAATTAGTATTCGATACCTGAACTTATTTTATTGAAGAAAATAGAATATGAATAATAAATAATAAAATATTTATATATTAGAATGATAATCAGTGACACGATAACCTTATAAAAAACCAAGGCCTATTTATTTCAAATTCCGATACGCTTATTCATATTTTTATGAGGTCGATTCGTCAATTCTACATCCAATTTTAATGCACATTATTCTAAGGCCAATCTTTTCGTATCTTAGAATACATTCGTGAATATTAATCGAACGGCGAACATAAAGATAAAATAAATTTATAATTAGACATAATTAGTATAAAATTGTTGTTCATATCATTATGAAAATAATTAATTATAAGAAAATTAAAATAACTTATGAAAAAGAAAAACGAAGCGTTTTTTGAATAATACTGCCACAGTAAATTATTTCAAAATTAAATATGCACAAAAAATCTACAAATATATATGGTAGAATAAACTAATAAATTCCTTATTTGCAATTAGAACATTAATTAAATATACATAAATATTACCTATAAGTTCAAACTTTCCTTTTTTGCACAGCTAGATTAGAACTAGAACAACTAGATAGGCTATATAAAATTATCAAGTTTAGGGATGGTCAAATGTTCGCCCATTTATAAAAGTTGTCGATATATAAAAATAGTTATACTTATAAATTTTCGCGATAATTTTTCTCAGTTCACAAAAATGAGAATCTAACACTTACGATCACAATCAGAATTTGGAACAAAGAAAAAGATAGGACGCGAAAGAACAAAGGACTTTGGGTAAAAATTACCCCCGAAAGTTGATATCGGACGTCGTCACGCTATCGTTCTAATAATTCACTGGAAAAAAAAAGAAAAATGGCAACGAAAGCACAAATTTAACAGATAAACGAAAGCTAAACCGAGTACGATGTACTATCGCGTGCATTTTCGCGTGCAATCCTAAAAGAAAACTCGTTAAAATGTCGTTAAACTCACTCTGATGTTTATTAATTTCACTAATGACGACTTGAAAGCATTGCACGTCTATCAAATAATATAAATTTCTTATAATCAGCGGTCGATTTGTCGTTTTTATATCCTAAAATACGAATCATTAGAATTTATATTGAAATTTAAGAAAAAAAGTTTAAATATTATATTTTATAATATAAAACGTTAACATTCACGCATTATGACGTTTATGATAATGCAGTACATAAGAAAATATTTTGAGGATTAAACGTTGTTATCGGTGACGGAAGGTGTTAAAAAAAGCAATGTGCTTAAATTAAATATTTGTGTTCATTTTTTTTTATGTGTGAAAATTTTCAAATTTATATGGAAATTTTCGCGTGTACGTTTTTTTCCTTGAATTTTCACGAGGGACATTTTTCTATCTAAATCTTGAGTATATCATTATTTTGTAGTGGATGCGCGTGAAAAAATAAACGATCTAGAAAAAATACGAAATAAAAATATTATTACAATTCATTAATTTATATAATTTAATCAATTTTATTATATATAAATAAAACCTGGATGAGGTATTTTTTTTTCATAGAATGTATTTAATTATTATAATGCTGTTTATTTATACTAATTTTACAAATTTCAGTTTATATTGTATTAATAAATATATTAAACAGCGCACAATAATTATACATTATTACAATGCAATTTTTAAAATAGCTTATTGCAGGGGTAGTTAACATATGACGCATCACATGATTATGAGTGGCGCATAATACTTCAGAGATAATAGTGATATATTTCAAAAACCTTTTTTGGAGAACTTCAACTTTTTTATTCAAATTAAAAATTTTGATAGAAATTAAAATATCTTTTTCGCAGTTAAATGGCACCACACACGCTTCTGAATTGCTGAAATCATGGGGCGGAGTCGCCAGAAATATTGCCGATTGCCTCAGTAAACTCGGTGCTAATCCTATTTTGCTGACTGCACTCGGTGAGGACTATTACTCTGTCAGGGATCAACTTTACGACTTCGAATGCAGATGTCCCATACCGAAAAAGGGATCAGTCAGCTCCAGTTATACGGCCCTTATGGACAATGGTGGCGAATGTCAGATCGGCTTCGGCGATATGGCCATTCACGACACCATTACTCCGGAATGGGTAAGTGTATAAAATTGATTCCAAGATCCATTATTGAATGCTTACGAAATCTTATCAGACGTTTTCAATTTAATAATTTTTCAATATATTTTTGTACTGAAGAAATATTTTCTTTAATTTAAATTAAAAAATAACCTATTGTCATAATTATGACAATATATATATATATATATATATATATATATATAAATTTTTGAATATTCTTCAATTATTAAAATTATTTTGGGTATTCTTTATATGATTTATTAAGTATATTTAGTATGTAGATATTTTATGAGTTATTTGTTATCTTATCAAAATAATTATTAAGATTTATTATTTAAAAAAATAAAATAATCAAATGAAAAAATCATTTGCTTTTATAGAATAAAATTTATTTTTCGTGAATAAATAAATATAACTGGATGTTGTAATATTAACGCTTATCTTTTTTGTTTCTATTAAAATAATTTTTGTATTATGTTTTTCTCACATTTAAATAATGTAATATAAAAATTATAATATTCGGCCAATCTTTGTTTACTATAACACTTCATTTTCTTCCATTATTTTTAAAATATTCCAATTTCAGGTTCTACCACCTAAAGTTTATTCAGTTGTTAAGATTTCTCCAACCAAGACTTTCTTTTTCTAGCGTGTCAATCGTTGATTTATCGATTATCATGAATTTTGCTAATATGCCCTGCTTATATAATACACTGTAAATCTAGCTAGATTTGAAAAATCATTGTAGAAAAGAAAATCTACCTTATACCCATCAATATTTTTTTCAACTTTAAATTCCCTCAAATTACAGAAAGGCTAGGAAATCCCCATATGATATTATTTTCTTAAATATGTAGAAATATAAAATCCATTGAATTAAACCCATTACTAATCACCATACACTTCTTATATAAAATCATTTTAATTTATTTTTATTTTTCTTTCTAGATTTATCAAAATTCTAACGTTATAATAAATGCACCCCTGATAGTCATTGATGGAAATCTTTCAATACCTGCCATGTCCAGCGTTTTACGTCTAGCTGAAGAAAATAATATACCAGGTATGAATACATTTTGTTATATTTCTTTCATAATCATATTCGAATTATTATTCCACAAATTACATAATACTATACATTTACTTTGAAATCTTTATTTATAAATTTTAATGATAATAGAAATTATTATTGACACTATTTTCTAAATAGAATACTTGATTTTTATATTTCCTTAATATATATCAATTTGACATCCAAATAATAGATATGAATTTTCGAGTGATAGAAAATTAATATTTCCATTTATTCAAACGTGTAATGGTGTAACGTTATAGTATAAAACCGTATAATTGTAACTGTCAGACAATAACTCTTCTGAATTAATAGAAGTTAACTGCAAACAATTTGATTCGAAGTATTCACTTTATTCGCGTGACTACGTACTGTAAGTACTTGGATTCTCTTTATTTATATATATATATATATATATATATATATATATATATATATATATATATATATATATATATATGTGGTAATATAACAGTTGCATGTTCTAAGTTTGAAAACCATATTAATCGCAAATCTAAAGATAACAACGTAAATAGAATGCCTTAAAAGTACGTACGTTGCAGTGCTTTCATTATCTGATTATATTTATTTTTGAAATGGGGAAAAATATATTTACATTCTATAAAAACGAATGCTATTTATATACTGGAAAAGTTATTAGTTTTAGTAATTATTATTATAGTAATAATTATTATTGATTATTTTAAGTATATATAAAATTAAAAATTCGATAGATAAAATTATGTGAAGGCATTTTATTATTTATAAAATATATAAAAAATACTCAATTTAATAAAATTACAATAAAAAATACCGTTTATATAATCAAGGCACAACATATAAAAATAATACAAAAATATTATTTATCAATAAAACAAAATAAGAAATCGACAAATAAGTATAGAAAAAAAAATAATATATTGGACATTTCATATATCAGTTTAAACATTGTAAATAAGACGAATTATAAAAACATTATTTTACACATTACATGTAAATGTGTTTTTAACGTACAATATTTAATAATACAACAATGTGTGCTTCAGGTGCACGAATAAGTAATACTATACCTATTTTTTATACTTAGAATCTAATTTGGACGGAATATAACAAATCATTATAATACTTAAATTTAAAATGAAGATGTTTGAAACTGAATGATTTTATGTATATATCTATATATATATATATATATA
Source organism: Leptonema lineaticorne (assembly GCA_024500535.1). Lineage (NCBI taxonomy): Eukaryota > Metazoa > Arthropoda > Insecta > Trichoptera > Hydropsychidae > Leptonema > Leptonema lineaticorne. Next base: position 61,113 of record JANIJI010000065.1, read on the forward strand.
TATATATATATATATATATATATATATATATATATATATATATATATAAATTTATTTTTCACCTTAAAAATGGAATAAAAAGTTGCAATAAGTAATATAAAAAGTAGTATATTGAAAATTAGCAGTATTGCAATCACATTAATTGTAAGAACTGCGAATAAAATATACATTAAATAACTTTTCTGTTTTTTTTTTTTTTTTGTATAATATACAATTTATATTAGTCGTATAATATCAGCGTATAATACATTCATATAATATACAGCGTATAATACAGAATTAAAAACAATATGGTGCAACACAAAAGCGTAATATAATAACAAATACATTCACACCTCAATTTATGTTCATCAATAATTATTTTTTATCATATTAATTATAAATATTTCTCTTTTGTTAATTACAATATTTAAATATATCGGGTACATCTGTAACGATGCGTTTGCGTTGATATTTTCTAAATTATCACTTAAATTGAGGCATAACTATTATCACGCGTGTACAAATATAATAGACGATTTATTTAATTGAAGAATGTCCTATACTTTAACATTAAATAAAAATATTTTAGAATGTTTCTTTTTTAAGCTCAATATGAATAAATGTGCTTTCATTAGAGATTTTATTTTAAAATTATTGTACATCAAGAGATTCAAATTTTATAAGAGATAGAATCTAAAAAATTATATATAACCAGTGCGTTGAGGTACATTAAAACCTAGTGGAGGTGGTTGAGATTCTTGTAACTGCATCTGCATGACGAGATTTTTGGCTTCTCTTCGACTTTGATAAGATCTTTTTGTTTCAATATATAATAAAAGAGAAGCAAGAGCTAAAAAAACAATATAAAATTTTCATTATATTATACAGAATTAAATAAAAAGTATAATATATAAATAGATACCAAATATCATAAATGCTACAACGGCAAAGGCATAAGACCAAGAAAGTACGTTGAACGATGGATATAAAAGCCAATCACGTCTGTAACAATTACCTCCAAAAATGGCTACAGCCAAAAATAGGAAGAAACCTATATAAAAAAATCGAAAAATATATAATTAATATTAAAAAATAAAATAAATAAAAATAACTTGCTAAATTAACAAAATAAACAATTAATGGTAATTTTAAGTACAAGCTTTTCCCATATTTTTCTCGATGGAGATAGTATTACTCATTTACAAAATACGTAATGATACCTTTTAATAAAGGATATTTATTCCAATAATAATGGATTTTTTCTTAAGAAATGTTAATTCTGTGATCTAGGATCTCAAAATACTAACAATTTATTATATATATATATATATATATATATATATATATATATATATATATATATATATATATATATATAAGCTTTTAAATTTCATAACTGATATATACTGACGCATATGCAGTAGTCATAATGTACTAAAAAGTGAACAAAAAAACATTTGCTAGCACATATCATTAGAGCACATAAAAAAATTTTGCTGTAATTTTATCTGTTCTTATTAATATATTATGCATCATCTAATGATTCATAACACAGGTCATTGGATATATGTTCGGGAACGCCTAGAATCCCAACTCTGATTTAAAAAAAGTTCACAAATTTTTCTGAGGATATACTTAATAATTTACCAAATTTTCACAGCAATTAGACGTATGGTTTTTAAATCTACTGAGTACAGACATACATTAATTTATATATATATATATATATATATATATATATATATATATATATATATATATATATATATATATATATATATATATATATATATATATATATATATATATATATATATATATATAGATTAGCAGCAGATTTATGTACTTTAGAAGCGTCGATTAGATCAATTCTTAAAAGTTAAACTTGGAATTTTCTAGAAAATAAATGAAAATGCCTTTTATTTATACAGAATGATTGGTACAAGTTGTCTTTTTTAAAATTCAAACCTAATTTTTTGTAGAAAAATTTTGAAACTTTTCAGATTTTACGTAGTCTTGGTTTACTAGATGAAATTGTTTAATTTTTTGACACTTTTCTTTCATTTTTTCTTAAATATTTTTTTAAATTCATATTAATGTTTTTTATTTTCTTTATATGCATAAAAATATGTGAATGTTTTCACATTTTGTTATATCATATTTTTTATATTATTTTTTTAAATCATAAATAATAGTCAGTGAGCAATCTAGTCTGGTGAAGTGGTAGTTTCAAAAATAAAAAATATATAATGTATGCTTACTAGCACATGCAGTACATATGAAGCTCACACCGGTACACATCCATTCATAACGTAACACTGATTGAAGTGGCCAACGAATACACACCAAAGCTAACACAATTTGGGCGAAAAATGATAACATTAAAGCTAATGTAACCAAAGCCTGAACGATCATCATCCAACCGGGTAATAGCCATTCACGTATCACATAATATTCCTATAAATAATATTATATTCGTTTAATGATCAACTTTATAAGTGCATTAAAATTAATATATGAATATATGTATAATAAAAGATCGATTATCCAGCCGTCGATTAAATATTTGGCTTGACTCACAAGCCATATCGCGACATTTTATTGAATGAAGCAAATAATATATAAAAAGAATTATTATGATAAAAATCACCTGACTGAATATATAATGACAACCGTCAAATAATTTTGGAAATTGATAATACGGATATCTAAATTGGTCAAAACAATATTCCCATAGACCCATATGTTTGAATGATGAAAACATCTCTGGATAAGATTCAATCCAATAGGGACTGGCAAATGACATTAACAAAAACAGTCCCGCTATATATGTCAGAATCGCACCAATCACAGTTGCATCTAAAAAAAACATTTATATAAAACGTATTTTAAAAATAATATTACAAATATTTAATTTTCAAATTAAGAATCGTGTGAAGAGCTTATAAAAGATTATTAATTCGTAATATTGAATGAGAATTTAAAAGAAAAAAGTTTAAGCATTTAAAAATATGAAACAATATTGGCAGAAACCAGAATTCTCAACTTATAAATCGGACTATTTACGCAATTGTAAAAAAAACTGATACGTATTTATATTAAATGATAATTGACGTTTTATTTCAATAAATTTTAATAACAGTAACAATATTAATATTTAAATTTGTAGATTTATTAATTAACAGTTCATAAAAAAGATGGTAAATAAAATAAAATATAAATGTAGTAAAACTAAAATGGAAAAAAGGAGCAACGTCGTAAGACTAACACTGATTCAATGATTATAACGTTATGCAAAATAGATTCTTACTAGTTGCCTTTGGATATTCGTTATCGGCGGCCGACATTTTGACGTTTCAAGATTTTCTACTTGGAAATAGTAAAGAAAACCACAAACAATTGTTAACCAACGCCCCTTCGATCTGACACATCCGTTGGTAACACTGAAAAACACCACACCTCTCTACAAACTACCAACATTCAAATAATTATTATGCATGCAATAATTGTTTATTTTTTATTTAAATTTTAGTTTTATACAGATTTAGTAATATTTTTAAAGGGATTCAATCGACCATTTAAAATATTTAGTAAATATAATATTTTACTCTGTTTTTTTATGATTTATGAATATCATATATAAGGGGATCCATTAGGACGTGTAGTACTTTGAATAAAATCTGCATTATCGACTTTTTCGTACCATATTTTATATCAATGTTATCTTGATACTATAGGATTTTAGTTATGGAGCGCTTCATGAAAGAACAATGCATTGAAACTATCGAATTTCACAAATAGTAAAAACGCTAAGATCGATTCACCAAAAATGGGGCCGTAATCAACACATCAGTGAGACAATTGCGCAACATTGTGAAGAAATTTTATCAAACTGGATCCATATTTTATATTCCGATGCCAGCCAGTGACCATGCACAACGCCGTGCATTCGCTAATTGGGGCCTGCAAATGATGGCTCAAGGTGATGATTTTTTCCAAAAAAAATCACCTTTTCGGACGAGGCTCATTTCCACCCCGGCGACTATCATGCGATTTGACGCCGTTAGACCTTTTTCTGTGTGATTACACGAAGGATAAAGTCTATGTGGACGATTCCAATCTTAAAATGCTACATTACATCGGTGATTTGGGCCATTCCGGGGCTATACTGCAAAATGTCATCGAAAATATGGCCAAATGAATGGGATATCTATGGGATAGTTGCGGTGCATATATCCGCGAAATAATTTTCCACAAATAATCCCATTGTGTAGCCTTTCGAAAAAAATAAAATACTTGGAAAAATTCCGAACCGTTTACATTTAATATTTTTTAATATCTTTTACTATTTCTTCAAGTCGCTTTATTTCAGTTCTTTTATCAATATCTTAATACCAAATACGCACTATTCGCTTGCTTTACTAAAGAAATATTATGTATTTTTAGTAAACGGTTTTCATTTGCAAACCAATTACAGAAATATAAATTAACGGCATAAAAATAAAATGTACAAAGCGAGTAGAAAATTTCTTTATTTTATGTATTAAATTTGTGCAGTCTAAAAAGTAGATTATATTATAAAAAACTACTAATTTATATATGTAAAAATAAAATAAAACAAATATATGTAAGTGGACGGAATTAAAAATTTCTAAATTGTACATTAATGGAATAAAAATATTAAATAATACTTTTACACTACATATTCACAAATACAAAGCATTAGTAAATATATTTTCAATTTTAAAATCTAAAAGTAATAATACCATAAATACTCACTGTGCTCATGTTGAAAAAAAAAAGTAAAATTCATTGTAGAAAACAATATCAGTTTAAGAGAACAGATCTATACACTATCAATATGAACACAATATATATTTGAAAATTTAAAATACACATTTATCTATTTTTCATTATATTGTATATATATATTTTTCTTCAACAAGTGTATAAGAAGGCACAAACGTTTGTCTATTTTGTAATATTTTGTCTTATTTGAATATATTATATGTACGTAATTACGTAAGAAAATACATACAATCAAACAATTATAAAAAATTCGCATATTGTACTAAGAAATTCGTCATTAAAATTAGCAAGCATTTGAAGGGCTTATATGAAAAATCAAATAAGTAATAAATCTAAATGTTTATGAATTAATAAATCATCTAACATTTTTATTCTAAAATATTTAAAAAAAACGCTAGAACAACACATAACATACTGTAAAATTGTATTAAAATAAGTATTTAATATAATGTGCCTTTAAAATTAACAAAAAATATATATATACATACATACATACACACACACACACACACATATATATATATATATATATATATATATATATATATATACACCAATACTTCATTTTGCGTTGTGGTTACGTTGCAAAAAAATACGACGCAAACTGAAACGACTCAAAGTGAATTAAGATTTTCTATAGCAAACCATGTAAAGATCGAAGATAGGTTCCAGGGTTACAAAAATACTACTTTTTAAAAGGAAAATTGAAAAAAGCAAACATTTAAAAAACAAAAATAATATAAAATTTTATTACATACACACAAAAAAACGTATTCAATTAATTTATGAAAAACAAAATTAAATTTAATCACTGTCCGATGAGTCCATTACAAGTGTATGTAAAAAAATAATGTAACTCTGCCGATAAATAAATTGAAAAAATATTTACCTTTTTTGTAACCAGAAACAACACGTAAAAATTTATAAATCTATATCAAATATATAAAATTAGCAAAACAAAGTGAAAATAAAATTGTATCAAAATTACGTTGATTTTTAGTTAGAAAGGGAATCCCCGAGTTTTGTTAGCATGGTGCAATTAGAAACAAAAATGTTGCCATTTTTTAGAAAAAAAAAGAAATTTCAAAAAAAAATTAAAAACTCGAACCCAAAACAACGCAACCTAGAAAATCTAACGACGCACAGTGAAAATTAGTACTAATTAAGCGGCGACGCAACTTGAAAAAACTCAAAACGAAACGACACAGCGAGGTATTGATGTATGTATGTATATATGTATATGTATATGTGTATATATATATATATATATATATATATATATATATATATAACATTGAATTTGTAATTATGGCTCGAAATTAAAACAATATAAAAATCAGTCCTTTTTCGTTTAAAATTATTGGACATCGTCTTATATTAAAAATTACTTTGTATAAAATATAACTTCTGGTAATTCTCACTCAATATATACATACAAATATTAACAGGCACTTTAATAAGCTCGTAAAATTTGCCATTTTAAAAATATTCATATATCAAGAAATACACATTTTTACAATCGACTAATATGAATAATATGAAAGTATTGTGGACATAATTAATTTATTTTAAAATTATGCTTTAGTTTCCTGAGCTAATTCAAATCTAGTTTGAGATTCCTTGAGTCTTTCCCTTTTTTTTTGCTGAATATTTGCTTCTGTTAAGAAAAGAGCTGATGCTATAGCGGCCATTGCCGCTCCAACAACTCCTAAACCAAAAGACCAACCTAATTTAGAAAAAAAAAATCAGAATATGTATGTAAAACAAGACAAAATCCAAAAATAATTTCTTTACCTAAATAATTATTAGCATGATCAGGCATCCATCCATCAGTGTTTCCAAGGAAAGCAAATATGATTACTGCAAGACCACCACATGCACCTAAAATTATTAAAACAAATTTATAATAATATTACAAAATTTAAAAAATACGAATTTTTTGTGTAACTTACTTGAACCCAATAAGATAAATCCAATAACTTTAATAAGTAAAATAAATTTATCTTGATCAGGACCACAACACAGGAAAAATATTAAAACTAAAATACCAGATACCACAACACCAATTGTACACAAAGTGAAGAAAAATTGTGTAGCAATCATAAAAGCTATAAAGAGAAGATAAATATTGATTTGATTTATTAAAAAAATATATGATAAAAACGACGAGATTATTATATAATTACGTGGTAACAAAAATCCTCTGATTTGATCATAACCAGCAGTGAAAGGATCATAAACCCATCTACAACCAACAAAAAATCTTCTTTGATTTACATCTAGAGGATCAGGTAATGATCGGAAGCAATGTGTCCATAATCCTAGTCTAAAAATAAGAAGAAAATAATAAATTTACTTAAATATTATTTGAAAAAAGTATATGTATAGTCATACCTATCAAGTTTTGCTCCTGTGATTCTATAATCGCTAACTAACCAGCTTGGAGTAGAAAATGCTAAACATATTGTTACGAGAGCAATTACAAATACGCCGATCGCACAATTTCCAGCAAGACTTCTCTTCTTCATGATAACGTCAGTTCTAAAATTATAAAATTAAACATAAAAACTATGCACATTGATAAATTACTTTGGAGATACACGTGAAAAACTACTAGGATTGACAAAGAAAATGAAAGAATTTTCAAATAACAGCGACATTGTTTCAATTTTCCTTTGGCAAGAACATAAAATTAACAACAAAGAACCAAGAGACATAATAGTTGTCATTTATGGCTCAACTATGATTGCTCAACAGTTAACATTAAACAACAACAATAACACAAACTCTTTCCCAGTAATTACTTAACCTTGGCTTTATTAGTATGTTAAGAAAAATTTCAAATTACCTACAACAATAAGGCTATTCAATTAATTTTTAATGTTTTCCTTTTACAGAAGAAAATCTCGTCACACATTTTAAGTAAAAAAGTAATTAAAAGCTTTTTTCAACCTGTCCTAATTTGCCTAATTGATGCTAAATATATTCAATATAACTTTATTAAGCAAATATTTCTTATAAACTAAAGGCAGGCAAAACATGCATCGATTTATATATTATTTTAATGGATGTGGTTTCAATAACTATGTAATGATTCATTTAAATTAATTATTCATTCACTTCGTTTTCAACATAAATGTCTTATGAATTAAATGTGTAATAACAATAATTTGGTTAAAAATTACACCTCAAAATGATTCTGCTTATTTTTTATGATAAAAATGTTATGTACGTTATTATTTGTAATACAGTAAAACTTAACCATTCGATATATCGTCATTTTTTTACACACACATACAAATAATTAGTTAAAATTTAAAAAAAAATACGCAATAAAATTTAACCAACACAACATTATAAAAACTATAAATGCATTTAAGCATTCAAATAACTATCGTCTGACAAAATTTAAAAATAAATTCAATACTATAATATTTAATTTTTATTTACTGATTCAATGATTCATGTAATATATTTTATATTACACTAGTGTTTGGTAAAAATAATAAAATTTCGTTTATTTATGAAAATCCAAATTTTAAATAACTTATTTCTTCAATGATATTCTCTTAATTGATCTGCTAATAAATTTTACAAATAATATATGAAAAATGATAACATAGATTTAATATAAAGATTATAAATGAAAATCCCAGAATAAAGAAATATTTCAATTATCAATTATTTTGGTTTATGCGCATATTTCTAAATATTTTATTTTACCTCAGTTTCTTTGTTTATTTTTATTCATATATCTATAATAGTTTAAAAATGTGGATAGTAGAGTAAGAAAAAAGTAATTAGGAAAAAATACTTCACAAGAAATAGTTTAGATCAATTTTATAATCGCCCTTCGAAACTAAAAAAGATTAAGATATTTTTTTGCTCCGTGTTGACTATTATTAAAAATTAGAACTTTAAGTGGTATTTTATTGTAATCTATAGATTTGCTGATTTTTCACGTTTTAACAGTAAAATATATAACGATTAAAAAAATATAATATTTTATTCTAGTTAAAAATAAAAAAAACTTTTAAAATTATTTGAAATAAATAAAGAAATTAAAAATTAAAATCTTAAAAATATTTGTTAAAAATGAAAAACGTAATGTCGGTTTTGTAAAAAAAAACAATATTGTCATTTAAATTGAAAACGTTAAAAACCATAATAAATAAATCATTATATAAGAACAACAATGCAACAAAACGACCCATTAGTTCATACCTTAGAGGTCAAAAAACATAATTATGACAAACTATAAAACAATTTTTAGAATTAAACCTTGAAAAGTAACGTTCGAACAGTTTTTAAAACGGCTGCTATTTATCGATCGTTGAATTAATACGAAAAATATATTTTTTTTAACGAATTCATCCACATTATTTTTATATAAGATTTTCCATTAAGATACTTTTTAATATTACGAGCCGAAATAAATATTTATTATTTTTGAAAATTAATTAATTTAAATTCGAAAATTCAGCAATATATAAAAACGGGAAAACGATTATAAAAATATAATGATAATAAATTGTAAAACGTTAACGTAAATTTTTCAGGAAATAAGCGTATTTCGAATAAATAATAAAACGACCAACGGTTACAAATAAAAAATTGCAAACGTTATTTTGTCGAAGGAAAAATAGAATTTTAAAAAGTGTGTCATACGATATGACAAATAAATAGCCGATTACTAGCGGAAGTCGGTCGCGACGTAAAACGAAGAAAGATGACAGATGATCTCGAAGTGAATCGAGTATTTATGACGTTATCCTATATAACAGCGTGCTAGTGGGAGTGGCTCGAGACGTGCATATTTCGCAAAGAAAAGAAAAAAAGAAAACATGCAAGAAAAGTGAAAGCCGGTGCGAATCTACAAATCCAACCTGATAATTATCGTCTATAATGTGTATAATGTGAAACTGGTAAACCTTCGCAACCGACGAGGCAAACGGTGCGACAAATCCGCGTCTACCATCACACATCACCGACCGCGCATCGCCGCAAACAAACAACGCACACAACACACACAACACACAGCACGCACAACGTACACGCCCAAACAGGCTTACCAACCGAATCTTCTTTTAAAAAGATACACGTCTCCCAACGTTCCTGCCATTGTTTAACCCCTCCAAAATACGCCTCTGTCTCGGCGATGACTTTCTTGCCTTTCCTTTCCTGCCGATGGGATCGTCTTTGGGAGAAATCCGTTGTTTTGATTTTGTTTAGTTTCCGGTGTGTAATGATAAATCCAGGTTTCATCAACGGTGACAACTTGACGCAAAAACTCCTTTGGAATTCGCTTAAATTGCTTCAAACACTGCTTCGAAGTTAATTTGATCGCATTCACTTGTTGTACACCGTGAGCAATCGCGGCTCCCATCGCGCCGGCAATTTTTTCATCGCCAACTTATCATGTAAAATATTAATTACCCTTCCAGTCAACACACCTACGGCCTCCGCTACTTCGCGCACTTTCGTTCTTCGATCAGCGAGAATCATGTCGTGGACTTTTGAATGATTTCCTCTGTAACCACGTCTTCCGGGCGTCCCGGTTGCTTCTCGTCAAAAACTGATGATCGCCCACGTTTAAATTCGTTGAACCAATATTTAATTGTGGTCATGGATGGGGAAGTGTTCCCTTAAACAGCATCTAACTTTGTTTTTATCTTGTCGCATTTTTTTCTATCCAAAAATGAAAAACGAATTACCAAACGATATTGCTCTTTCTCCATGTTTTACTCAACAAATGGATGCCAACTCCAAACCAACTTATCAACCGATCTGAAATTTGTTTTACCGTCGTCTGGTAGATAGCAGCGCACGATGATAATACCAACTTTCATCAGGAATGCCCCCTATCATTAAACACGGGTACTTATTGAACCGCCTTCGTATTATCAACTTATTCTATATATACGCGCGTTTCATAAATTAAATAATAATAAAAATTAAATAAAAACAAGAGACACTCAATTTTCTCGACAAAATAGTTGACGTTTGCGATTGTCCTTTAAAAATAATGCAGGACTAATAATTATAAGTTTCGAAGAAAAAAGTATCATTATTTAAAGTCTTCATAAAATTTGAATCATTTATTGTAAAATTTGAATATACATGTTTATAAATGATTAAAAATACTGTAAAATCAATTACAATTTATCAATTAAACAATGTAATCTATAACTATTTAAGATATTCACAAAAAAAAGAAAAATATCCTCTAACTGATTCGTACAACACTTATATTACTAATAAATAAAACATGAAGTTTTGGACGGATAGATTATATATATATATATATATATATATATATATATATATATATATATATATATATATATATATATATATATATAACACAAAAAATCTATAAATGGACAGAAATGTTCCAAATTAAATATAATTTATCAATAAAATAAATTGATATTTCAAACAAGATAATCAAAATTTAGAACTAATTATATTTAAAAATGAGAATTCTTAAACGAGTAAACATTGGTGAATAAAATTACAAATACACTTAAGATTTTATTAATTTTTTTCGAATGATAATCAACTTAAATTATTGCTAAAATTAATTAGCATTTGTACGTTTATATATAACAGTCGTGAAATTTTATAGCGTATAATTTAAATGAATTATATCATCTTTTCTTTAAGAATTAACACTATAATAGCTATCGGTTTCTCGTGGGATATATTACTAAAACAATTATTTATTAGACGTGAATATATTTTAGATCAATAATGCTGTCAATATCTAATGGAGTTATACATAAGATCTTCTCACACCAATCATTCATATTATATTTCTCCAACAAACTACCAATAATTGAACTCTTAAAATGAAAACTGAGATTAATTTTATATATAATGCATTTTTCTACAAATTTACACTAAGAACGATTACTTTAAAAAAACCACACAGACTATATAGTGTTAAATCATATTTATAGGATGGTAAAATAATTTACATCAGTATTAAATTTCTGTATGACCACCACCATAGTGAGTTTTTCTTTCTTCTAATGTATACGCTGAATGTTCCCTACTATAAATCTCATTTAGTTTTTTATATCTGTTTACCCTCGCTTCAATAAGGAATAATATTCCTGAGGGAAACAGTAGTAATATACCAATAACGCCAAGTGCGTAACCCCAGCCAAGATCATTATGTTCCCAGTGAGGCATCCAATCTCTTCCATCTCCCCTTGCACCAAAAATAATTACTGATATTAGTCCACAAAATCCTGAAACGAAATATATGAATATATATATATATATATATATATATATATATATATATATATATATATATATATATATATAAGATAATTTATATGATGACTTAATTTAATTACCTGCTCCCACAATTAGAGTTCCAAGCGTAAGTAATATCAATATATATTTATCATCATTCTTTTTTACTTTGTAAAATAACGTAATTGTAATAATAGCAATAAGGCACAATGTTAAGGCAACAGTAAAAAAAAATTGCGTAGCTACAAAAAATCCTGGCAATAACAGATCGTGTATTATGTAATATTCCTCTTCAAAAACCCACCAACAATCATTAAATATTGTATCATACCAATGTCGTGGATGTTTGAAATTTCGAAAACATACTTCCCAAAGTCCTAAAATTTTAAACATATAATTTTTATTTGTTGCAAGAAGAAAAATGTAGAAGTTCAATATAGTAGTTATTAACGATTTTATTGGTATATTGGTAGAAATGATGGATTTTATATATAATTTTGTTCTTGGAGAACATGTATGCTTTAATAAAATCTGGTTATATATATATATATATATATATATATATATATATATATATATATATATATATGTATATATATATATATATATGTGTGTGTGTGTGTGTGTGTGTTTGAATGTTTAACGGTATATCAAAGTAAAGACACCTAATCTTAGGAATGTAGCAGAATCCAAACGTCCATTAGTGACAAGCCAAGTAGGTGCTACAAAAGCGATCAACACCAAAATAAATCCGACTGTTAAAAATCCCAATGCCCAATGCACGGTTTTCGATCGACTTGACATTTCTAATATTGTATTTTATGAATAAACATCAAAACACCACACCCAACTTGTCAACCAACTGACTCACACTACTAACTGTCAAAATATGACACGCCTTCATAATAACACCGCTATATACGACTATTTAATATTGTAATCCTATTTCAATTATTATTAAATATATATATATATATATATATATATATATATATATATATATATATATATATATATATATATATATATATATATATATATATATATATATATATATTATAAGTGATGTTTTTTTATGAAAATGAATATTTGGTAAAATAGAAAAACATAAGTTTCATTTATAACTCTAATAGAAAATGTACAATAATTTGAATATAAACACTACTATTTGTCATTTTTTTTATTTTTAAACTCTGAAATTTTTTTGTTTTATTTTTAATAAATATAAATCTATTAATATATTCTTTAACTTTTAATAAAAAATCTAACGAAATGATCAAATTCATAAAATAATTTTACTTCTAAAGCATATTATTAAATCGAATATTAAAAAAAAATATTTATTCTTATCGATAAACCGCATTTTCAAAAACTTATATAAAATGTCGAGTTAGATTTATATATATATATATATATATATATATATATATATATATATATATATATATATATATATATATATATTTATAAATATATATATATATATATATATTTATAAATATATATATATATATATATATATATATATTTATAAATATATATATATATATATATATATATATATATATATATATATATATTTATAAATATTGTGGCGGTTACATGTAACGTTATGACCAAAACGGTCGTATCGCTCATAAAATCATATTGTTTGCATGATGCACTAAATGGCTAGCCTAGCGCCCAATCCACGTGGTTTCCGGTTACCTTTCACTAAGTTCCTGTCCACGTAAACCCCAAACCTAGCTTTCAATCATACCACCCCCATCATCTATCATCCTTTAACCCACACAAATATGACCCCAACGTATCGGTAATCACTACACACACATATATATATATATATATATATATATATATATATATATATATATATATATATATATATATATATATATATATATTTATACATATATATATATAATATATATTTATATATATATATATATATATATATATATATATATATATATATATTTCATATTCTTTCATACCGAAATCGAAATATTAGGTGTGACGACTGCTGTTATCTTTATGCCAAACATTCATATGTAGACGCGAGTTTACAAGATTTTCTGCTTTTTTTTTTGTTTTGTCCTTTTATATAGGCCGTTTATTTGGAAAGTGGCGAAAATACATTTTCCAAAAAAATTGAATTTGCAACTTTAACCGTTCCATTTTTACATGATCTTTTCTTCCTAAACAACTTTTTCCTAAAAGATTTAAAATCATCAATTTTTTATAAGAAAATTTGCTTGTTGCTAATGATAATGATAATGATTTGTTATGATAAAATCATTTTGAATGTGGCGTAAGTCCAATAATAAGATCTTCAAATGGATATAATTCAATAAAATTTTATGATATTTCATTTTTTTTATTTTATAGTGTTATCAAACTAACAGTTAAATTATTAATTTGTAATGATAAATATAAAACAGCACTTATTCACTGAAATGAAAGTGAAATAGAACTCATTTTAACTTAGGCTTTAAAAATGTGACTTCAAAACCTAAAAAATATTTTCATTGAAAGAATAAATCGATTCAAAATATCTTGAAATCGATTTAATATATCCATACAAATTATTTTATAAAACAGCAAAAACAAAGAATTTATCATTCAAAATATTGGATTTACTATCACAATGGGAAACACCGAAAAACTTTAATATTAAGTTGGTATCAATAAAAAAAATAACAGGACCAATTGTAAATCTAAAATGAAATAATTCAATAGATTTATTTCATTATAGACCACTCAAACTATCCATCTTTCATTATTATTGCTATTAAATGCATTGAGGATGTGTGAGAAAATTCCTACTTTTAATTATTAATTTTATTTTAATATCATATTGTACAATAGAACACTTCATAACGTGTTTCTTATAATTATATATTTTCTTTTTTCAGTGTTTTTTGAGCCTACTGATATACGAAAAGCTTCTAAACCTTTTAAAACGCAATATTGGAGAACAATTAAATTTATGACACCAAATATAAACGAATTAAAAGCTCAAACTACAACTTTAAATCTCCCTGATGATAATTCTATAAAGAATAAAATTAATACAGCATTGAAATTATCGTATGACATGGGAAAATTCATAGATAATTTATTAATAACTTTAGGAGAAAATGGAATTCTATTTGTTACTAAGAATAATATTTACGAGCCTTTTTTTAAAAAACACAAAAATAAATTATTATATACTATAGATTCTACAAATAAAATACAAAAACGTCACTTCCCAATTCCAAACACTGTGAAAGTTATAAATGTTTCCGGGGCAGGTGATTGTTTTGCTGCAGGTTTTATATATTCTATGTTAAGAGAAGAAAATGAAGACATTTGCATGTCTATAGCATTTCATTCTGCTCAAACATCACTAACATCTGAAGAAGCCGTTCCTAAAATAATTTTTAATTATCAACAAAATATATGGGAAAAGAGTGCAGCCTTTAAAATAATAGATACAAATAATTAACATAAAATACTAAAATTATGAGATAAAACAACATTATTTCATATAGTATTTATATTTATAAGAAAATATATAGTTTAGAATATTACATTTACACTTTTTATCATAATTTATTTTGTTTAATATATTTATTATTTGCTAATTTGCTGTTAGACCATATTCCTTTCCCGCTGAAATCATATTGTTTTTCTAAATGGTACAAAATCAAATTTAACTTTTGTGAAGATGTTAATTTTTCCATGCGTATATTGTTTAAATAATTGCAATAATAACTATCTTTTCTTGATTTATTACTGTTCGAAAAATATTTTATTAATATATCGATATATTCCCATGGATATAATAATATTTGCAAATTCAAAAATATATCAGATGAAGAAAAACGTTTACCTAAATTATAATATGTAATCTTTATATTATCAATAGTAACATAATCTAAATATTTATGTCGTTTAAGTTTTTCTCTAATTTCATTTACTCTATAAGCTCCTTTAAATACGACATGTAATTCTAAGAATTTGCGAGTATTCGGTCTTTGCATATCTTCGTGAGAAATTAAATGTTCTTTCTTATTTGTTAAAATATTTATACTCATACATTTACTATTAACACTTTTTAAGTATTTTAATCTGTGAACTACTCGATTTTTATATAAAAGCAAACTAAGCACTTTAGGATGATCTAAAAAACAATACAATTCTGGAACAGATTTTATATATTCAAGTCTTTCTTGAACTGTCTTATAACTTAAAGTAAAAATATTTGTACATTTTCTTTGATAATCTTGGGAAATACCATTTTTATTCAAAAGATCTTCTATTTTCAATATTGTTTTATAATTATTATGTAACAACGAAGGTTTTGCTAATAGAACATCTTTTATACTGACACCAGCGATATATTTTAGTTCTTCTAAAAACAGTTGTATATTATGTGGATCTATATGTAGAACAAATAAATTAGATTTTATTCTTTCGTTATCCATTTTTATAATGTTTTTCAAATATTCCAAAGATAAATTAATATTTTTAAATGGACGTAGTTTGAGTTTACTATAAGTTTTTAAGCCTTTTTGAAAGGCTTCCGGTTGTAGGTCAATCATTAATTCGAGATATCTCTGTAAAATGATCATTCTCACGTCCATTAATGTTTTATTTGATTCATCAAATTCTGAGATCGGCGGTGACGTGGGCCATTTTGATAAACAATCAATTAACATTTTCTGCACATTAGCATCTTCAGGGATTTTACCAGCTGATTTTAAATTTTTAATTGTCTTACGAGACATTATTGACAAGAAAGCGGATACATCTGAGAGCGACAAATTTATAAAACCGCATTCTCTCAAAATACCGGCATGATAGTCAATTCTTCCGGGATGCACATTCAGCAATTGTGGAAAACTAAGTAAGTCACTATCTTTTATATTGTGTTTTTTCAATATGTTTAAAATATTCGATACAGTTGAAATATCCAAATTCTTATTTAATGTTATATTCATTAAAGATAATTTTACTTTTTCGCATGGTACTGAGAGTTCACGAATTAAATGTGAGGTTATATCACATTTTATACTCGATTTGAGAAAAGTGTTCGTTGAAAAAGAACGTGTATAATAGTATTTATAATAACAATTAATAAGTCTTATAAAACTGTTTTTACGAATCATTTAAAAAATAGTAAATTTATCAAAATAAATTCCGGAGAAATGACAATTGACGTTTAACTAATATTAATGTTTATTCGACCATATACCTAATCCAAAAGAAATTCTATAGAAAAACGAATCAGATATTTTTGTAATCACAAAATGTTCGTTTATAAACTTTTTAAATCCTCAGCTGCTTTCTAAAATTATTTTTTTTTTATTAATATTTTATGAATACAGTCAACTCTCTTGTTACACGAAAGGTATATTCCTTAGCAAACATGTAAACAAATACATACGATATATGGTAAATTTGAATTGTGATAATTATGATTAAAAAACTCCAAACATTTTCTCAAAAAACGTGCAAAAAATGTAATAATGAAATCTATATTACATGAGTATTTATAAAATAAAAAAATAATTTTTATTCTAAAAAAATAAAATTAGTGTACAGTGAAAATTTAATTCATAGGTACAAATCCAACTTGAAATTAGGAAAAAAAAATCTATTTTGCAACTATTTATTGCTACTTGATAACAAGCGTGCATATGCTATCACTTGTAAAATATGTTAGATTGTCTAGCACAACTGTTGGGTTTAATTTAAATGAAGAATTTTGTTCATCGGGAAATTATATATATATATATATATATATATATATATATATATTCTACATAACGAGTTGAACGAGGATGCGAAAAATTCCCACCTCCAAAGAGGGAGCTTCCTCTCATATTTACCAAAAACCACCCTAAATTTGACTTTTTTTCAGTTTTTCGCTTATAACTTAGAAATTATTACTCAAACTGAAAAGATGTTCAAAAACAAAATATTCATTATAAATTATATAGTTAACCACTCGGTAGGTAAGATATGGAATTTCTCTTTACATACAAAAATCTAACTAATCTCAGATATATTAAGTGATTAACTTACAATAAATAACAAATAATTATATTTGGTCTATGTAAAAAACGAGTTTATTTAGCTTATAAATAATTAAATGCTGTCTCTAAATTTTGCATAATCAATTATCTCGAATATTGGTATTGCGATCGTTAATTCAGTTGATTTCTTCATTTTAAACTGGGGTATCTTTTATTTCAAAAGTGAAATAAGTATTTCATTATATGAATATACATTAAAATCTTTACTAATTTCCATAATTTGGTACATACTAAAATTTACTATCATCGTCATATAAATAAAAAAGAAGTCATTTTTGAATAATTTATTTACACGTTATTGTCAGTAGCTCTTGCGTTGTGAGCTAGAAAAGTGAATGATTATAGTGATCATAGTTACATAATATTACAAAACATCACAATGAATACTATTTTAAGTTCAGTGATAATGAAGATGACACAAATTATAGCATTTTTTGGTAGAAAGACAAGAACGACAGTAATAATAATAACCATAATGTTTATAATATTAATCATGATGATAATAAATTTATGACTAATAAATAACGGTATTATAAATATATATCTCAATTATTTATGAAAATATTTTAACAACTTCTCCCACTAGCGTTATCATGATAATTTTTAAAGTAGAAAAACTAAAAAAATTAAAAATTATTTATTCCAGTTAAAAACATTATATGTAGTTTAGATATATTTGTAATTATACATGTATATATTTTATTAAACGGTTATAAATATATAATAATGTACAATGAAGATAATAGAAATATAGTGAAAAATTAAGAACAAACTTTGAATTCGATTATGTTAAATTATGAAAAGTTATATTTCGAAGGAAAATATCACGTATTTTAGCATCCATGATTTTCCAACTAAATCGAAATATAAAGTATAAAATGTATATTACAAACATTTTTGTCAGTTTAGTAAAAGCCACAGAGGCCATTTTGAATATACTTTTCCTTTTCTGACTATTTGAATCCATAAATTTTAATATATTGAACTACGTTGTAAATTCATTAAAATATTTTTTATGATTATATTGGTTAATAGTGAAAATATAAAATAAAAATTAAAATAAAAAACTGAGGAAGCATAATGTGGAAGCCAGAAATTTATAATGACTTATGATTAAGCACTAAATTGTTCCAATAATTAAAATAAAACACTCTTGTTATATGTATTCGTGCTTAAAAATATCATACACACACACACACACACAAATGTATGTATATATATATATATATATATATATATATATATATATATATATATATATATTAAACATTTATATATTTTACATTAAATTAATAAATGAACAAATAGGAAGAATACAAAATAAATAAAATACAATACAAAACGGCTTTCAATAAACCAATTATTTAAGAAATTAATTACAATAAGTATTTGTATTTTTTATGGCAACAAATAATACTCAATAATTTATAATACTCAATGGGAAATTTATCAATCATAATATGCTACTTTATTGGTTTGAAAATTCACCCATTGCTTTTTCTTTCTTTATTTTACAAATATTAAAAAAAACATACATACAGATATATATATGATCATAAGTCTCTTTCATCCATAAAACAACTGTGTATCACAAAGATTATATATATATATATATATATATATATATATATATATGTACACACACACACACATATATATATATATATATATATATATATATATATATATATATATATATATATATATATATGGAATAATTTTTTAACATATATTATTAAATTTATAGTAAAACTCAATATTTTTTTCATACGACAATATTACAATATTATGGTGAAGCAATGTTCGTTTTGCCATAAAATATATTTATCGCTATAGAAATTCTGACTTTCCATATTATTTAATAAACGAAGCTTTAAGAATAGAAGCCATAATTTGCAGTTTAATACATATTTATTTATTTCTTCTATGAAATAAACCAATGAGAATGTAGCTTTTCAGTCTTCTCTCAATGTTAATTTTGAAAATTATAAAAGAAAATAAAAACGATTTTTGACGATTGTTTTTTTTCTTTTGGGAGTATTTTTTCTTTTTCTCTTTGATTTTTTTCGTTTGTTCAATATTAAATCAGCTTTGTTCCTGTCAATATTTGATTAAAGCTGTTAAATTATTTACATCTGTATGATGCTTATGTTTACAATTTCAATTACTTCGTCGTCCAATTACTGAAAAAAAAATCTATTTAAATATATTTGTATACATTATAAAAATATTTAAAAAAATATGAAATATAAATTTATATCATGCTGTGGGAATATAAAAGGAGGATTTTTGAAAATATAAAAACTACTATAAAATCTATTATTCTACTGTATGAGTTATAATCAAAACAATGAAGTTAATTTAGATTTTATATTATGTAATGATAAATGAAGAAAATTATAAAACACATTATATTTACAATATGACGTCAATATTAAAACGATGGTATTTTTAAAATCATGTTTTTTACATGGTTAATCATTTTATGATGTTGATAATATTATATATATATATATATATATATATATATATATATATATATATATATATATATATATATAGCTTTAAATACTTTTTAGTTACCTGTTTAAACTAAATATCACTTCATAGAGTAACTATAATTCATTAAATAATTAATCCAATATCAGTTTTAATTATTATTTGAAAAATAATAATAAAAATAAATTTGAACATATTATTTAGGAATGATTTTTTTCTTAAAAAAATATTTTTGATTAATTAATGTAACATTTTATATAATTATTACATACTCAAAGATAATTGATTATTTTTAATAACAATCACGCACACACACACACACACGCGCGCGCGCATATATATATATATATATATATATATATATATATATATATATATATATATATATATATATATATATAGTGTGTGTATTAATTTACTTTTAAAATGCTACAAAAACATACTTTTGTGTATGAATGACTAAAAGCATATTACATATAAATGTCGTATTGACAATGTTATTGTTTAACGTGAACATGAAAATAACAAAAATACGTGATATATTAAATGAATAAATAAGTGCTCACATTTATAATCACATTCACAACACTGAAAAGTGAAATAAAAATATCTGTGGATTAGTTTGTTTCATACACTTTGATCCTCGTTAGTAATAATGATGGCTGTTATAATAATTTAATTTTCGTTTTAAAATAATGTCTAATATTTCAAATGACATATAAAAAATATTTTTTATTGATTGAAATGATGTACGTTGTTTTTGGAGTATTTTTTTAAAATATATATGTATTTTTTAAATTGTTTTATTGTATGGTTTGTATGCTTTTTATTCTTTCATTGTCATATACCGATATATTATTAAATGAACTTATTTTTTAAATTTAATTATACATTTTTCGTTATTAACTTAAACAATATCAAATACCATATATTTGAATGTGAATACATAATTATGTTACATTATTTCTATTTTAATCCACAGTTATTTTGTTTCGCATGTGATAAAATTAGAAGAATCATATCGAAACGAAATTATATTATTTCTTTCATATTAAATAAAAAATAAAAAAATAGCAAGAAAATTTAAAATGTCAATAATTGTTTGATTAGATAATTCTTCTAATTTATTAAAAAGGAATTTTCCATTATCTACGATGACATACCTAATGCCTAAACAGGTCACTGACAATTATAGTGATTGGAAGGATATGTAAAGGATGATGTGCGGTGACGTTTAAGTGTAAAAATGATTTAAAATATTTTGTATACGCACACACATACGTACAAAAGTAATTTTAATTATACGCTCTATACATAGGCTTTGAATGTTAACATAAAAATAAATTGCTTTTATATAGTTAAACGATGTGTGGATTTTCCACATGGGAACTTTTAGGAAAATATATTTATATTTATAATTAAATAGCTAAGAGAAAAATACATATAATACATTTCGCAGGTATTAGATAAAATCCACAACGATACATTTGAGGCATCCGCGTGAACTATTTTTCATTATTAAGATTACGAAATCAAAAAGCATTTCATACTTTTTAATTCGCTTTTTTTTGTAGCAAAGCATTCTAATTTAAGAGTATAAAAAACATCCATAAAAATAGCAAAAAATAATTATGTATCAATTTATTATAATATTAGTGTGTGTGTATTGATATTGAGTGTTTTTTTATTGTAAAGCGGTTGTCAAAAAATATTATCATAAGTGTTTTTTTCACTTTTCATGATATGCCATATAACTTTTTATGAAAACAATCACTTTTTTCTTAATGAATTTATGCTGATATGAAATTTATTTTCCGTAAATAACAATTAAATATATAATTTAAGTTACTTTTTTATATCTATATAGTAATATTGTTTAAATTCAACAAAAATAAATAAAAAGAACAAAATTTCACCATAAATTCACAAAATTGCAAGTGTATAATACCATTCACTCTTTTATTTTTATTAAAACTTTTCTAATGATTTTAATTTTTAATATATTATTTACACAATTACTCGATTAATTACTTTTACATTCGTATTATATATATATATATATATATATATATATATATATATATATATATATATATAATAAAAGACGAATCACTTTTTTTTTGTTTTCATGTCAGTGTAAGAGATCATTACCAAATATAATAAATACTTATTTCTCTATGCGTAATATTTCTTTAGAATATGGATGTATGAATATGTACATTCCGTTTTTATCGTTAAATAAAGCAATTTGTTATCTTACTTATAAATTTATATAAATTGAAGCACCAAATTTATATACACTGCCATACAAAAAAAATGATCTCCCACTCACATTATTCTTATTAGAAAAAAAATATAAGAAACATAAATAAAAAATCACATAATATTATAAAGCGTTTAAGTATGTAAATTACGTTATTATTATATTTTAACAGTTAAAATATTAAGGCAACATGATGTGTCGAAAAACGTATTTTTTTAATTAATGAATTTGAAGATATTTTATGTTGGTCATTTACTATTATCATTTTTTTATAATTTAAAATTATTTTTATATTAACATAACATTATTATATAATATATAATAACAATTGTAAAACCGTGATCATTTTTTTTGTAAGGTAATGTATATATAATATAAACTGTTATAAGCTTTATCGAATGAATATAGCAAAAATTTCTTATTTAAATAACTGTTTTAGAAAGATTTTGAATTAGGCTATAAGTAATTAATTTTCACTTATTAAATTCATTGTCACAGCAAAATTTTCTTAAATTTGTAATAAACAAAAGCATTTACGCAAAAAAAAAATATATATATATATATATATATATATATATATATATATATTATATGTTTTAGATAGAATTTTAGAAGAATGTTTATTATATGTAATTTTGTATATATTTCTTCGAGAATAAATATGAATGTTGGAGATCGTATATTTATATATATAATAGTATAAATGAATGAAATAAGGATGATTATCTACATTTTCAGAAATCAAGCGATGATTATATCGTTATATATATATATATATATATATATATATATATATATATATATATTATAAAGGAGAGATGACGTCGAACACACACTTCTAATTGGGATAGGAAGAATTAGAACTGTTGATGGAATATGGAGATGGAGGAGGAGGTGAAGGTGGACGTTATGTGCCTGAGTCCAGACTCTGTATGGAGGTTCGGCGTGAGAGGGCGAGTGACGGTGGCCCACTCACCAGCGACGTTGTGCCAAACAGCTTGTACCATCCTATCACAATATTTGCTAAATTTAAATCATCGAGCATTATTTGCGCTACTCCCATGAATACTTTTTTGCCTTCGATACGACCATAATCACCCCAAACTGTTACCTAAAATAATCAGACACAAACGATGAAATAAAATAAAATGAAAATAAAACAATATTGTGAGAGATCAAAAAGACATTTTATGTTTTAAGAAATAGTAAGATCATTTATTTATAAGAGTAATAAATACCTTTTTATTGTTCGTTACCTAATTTTAATTTATTTAAATTAATATACATGATGTGCAATAATAAAAATAAATACGTACTTGTAATATACATCCTTGAAAGTTTTCTCTAAATGATAATTGCTGCTGATATAACGGATCTAATGTTCTTCTAGCTGTCGATGTTTTCGCTTTTGCTATGCACTTTTTGCCGCTAACCAAATATACTTTAACATATGGAGCTGGTAATACTCGACAACCTTGCTTTGCTTGTAGACCACGGGCTCTAATAACTTCGACCTTAAATATTAAGTATTTTATTAGGAAGACAATATTCATGCATTTAATTTTAAAATATTCCAATTATTTAATACGAACTTCTAAAAATCCTTTTTGATAACACATTGATAGTTGAATATCTCCAAGAGCAGGTGCCCCAAGTACTTGTCTTCCAACTAATTGGCCAGGTCCTAAACCTTCAATGAAATCGGATAATCCTCCAGTACCACAACCTCCAGCATCTGAAGAGCCTCCGCTACTTGCACCACCTCGACCTTCGGTTGCTCCACTTCTTACTCCAGGAGACCATCTATTTCATTCACAAATACATATTATTACATAATAAAAATACAATAATTATTTTTAAGATTTAATAAAACGTTATATATTGAATTGAAATAATCTGCAACATTTAGATAAATATTAAATGAATAATTAATGTAATATATAATCAAAATATAAGTAAAATAATTGAATATGACTAATTTAATCAAAGTATTGAATTATTTTAATTATATGAAAAAAAAACATAGAAATATAAAATATGGATAAATATTAGTTTTAATTTTATAATAAATTGTTTAATATTTTCATAAGAAGACGAATAATGTAATAATATAAGAATAGAAAGCAACAGAACCATTCTAAAATTTGAAACGAATTGAAAAAAATCGTGTTAAATTTTAACTTAGATATTCATATTTAAACATTTTAAAATGGTCACTAATTTATGTATTAGATTTTATATAGAAATACAACTTTTACCTGGGTTATTGTACACATAGAAGAAAATGCAAGCAACATGAATACATACATATACGCTGATATATGTATATAAACTGTAGATTTGATGGAAATTTGTGGTAAATGCAGCTATACATTTATAGGAATTGATAGAGATGGAATTCATAAAAAATTTCGAAGAGACAGTGAAAATTTAAATTTGTGAATCAATCGAAAAAAATCAGAAAACAAAAGAAAAGTCTTTGTAAATGTGATTAATATGTGTGCACTGATTATGAAAAACAAACTTATAATTAAGTCCTATAAAAGAGTATTAATTTAACAACATAAGTTATAAAAAAAATCAAAGAATAGGAAATTACATAATATAAGATATAAGGTATATATCTCTTAAATTATCACTGGTGTCAATTTCAGAAATAATCACAATTATATATATATATATATATATATATATATATATATATATATATATATATATATATATATATATATATATATTATAAAGGGTTATTCATATAGGAATTTATGTTTGTAATCATATTACTTTATTTATTTTAATTTTTTGCTACCCTGAATTAAAAAAATTATATTTATTCAAATCTAATTTATCATATGTGTGTGTGTGTGTGTGTGTGATATTTAACCGATTTTATTATTCTTAAGTAAAAATATGATGCTTGATTAATGCCAATGTTTCAAATCGTGCACATGCATTAAATAAAATATATCATTATTTTTCTTATATTTGAAATTAAAAGAAAATAAAGACCACACATACATGTTATCAAAAAAAAACTATTTCTTCAATAAATGCATACTTTAAGAAAAAAAATATTGTGCCTTTATTGAAAAGAAAATTAATCATGAAACAACATGTAAATATTTAAATAATAGACAGACATCAATGCGAGAAAAAAATCAAATATACACATGCAGTCACACATTTCGATTTATAACAATAAATTTTTACAGGATAAATAATTATGATACATTTTTTTGGTCTTTTTAAGATTGTTATTAATATAAGTACATATTTTACTTTTTATATAATTATTCTTTCATAATACAAAATACATTTTGGAAAAACATGCATTCAATTCAATGCAAAAAAAGGCACACAGAAAGTTTTAAATTCAATATTCCGCATTTTTTGCGAATAAAAGAATTTAAGTGAAATATGTTTTAAAAAAATTACGAATGTTAAAAAAAATAAAAATTTCGAAAAAAATGTTTTTGACTTTTATTATTCTAATTTAATTTTCTAATTTTCCATATCGTGAAGTGAGAAAACGAAATAAATTCAAGCATTTTATTTTAAAAGTAAAGATAAAACTATATTTTTTCATTTATTATATGAACGCGTAAATAATTTTAGTGTGGATTTTTTTTGCATAGAAATAGTAATATAATATAAAAGAAAATAATCATATATTATTTCTTATAATAATTATTTATTATTTTATTAGTTACAAAAGACATAACTACTGCAACTAAATTACTGCATATTTCCATCCGTATGTCGAAAATGAAT
This sequence comes from Leptonema lineaticorne, assembly GCA_024500535.1. Classification (NCBI taxonomy): domain Eukaryota; kingdom Metazoa; phylum Arthropoda; class Insecta; order Trichoptera; family Hydropsychidae; genus Leptonema; species Leptonema lineaticorne. The sequence goes on from JANIJI010000065.1 coordinate 87,789, forward strand.
GTTAATATTTAAATTTATTCCTCTGAGAAATAAACGATCGTTTAAAACTCTGGAAGTGATAATCTTAGATTATATGTTCAAATCTCTAATTATCAAACCAAATTAAATATTTTGTTATATATTTAAAAATTGAATAAGATGTATATATCTATACATGAAATCAAAATCTCTCAGGAAAGGTATTAAATGCTTAAATAAGAACGAAATGCTAAATAAATGACTTTAAAGTTAAAAAATATAAAAACACAAACATCGCATAGACTAGTAAATCTAAAGGTTTTACTGAAAATATCAAAAATTAGGAATGAATTAAATAATCATCAAATTGAATTTACGTTCAATTATTGACAACAATTTTATAAAAAGAGATATTTTATTTATAACAAAAGTTTTTTTTCACTAAAAATATATTTAAATTATTAGGACCTATTTTAATACAAAAATTTAAAAAAGAATAAAATGAAGAAACGATCATCAATATTTATCCAACACATAAACAGCTGTATATCGTCAAATGATTTTATTAATGGCAAACAATTATTTTATTAATAATAATTCAGTCAAAAAATATGATAATATAAATGTTTTTTCAAAAATTATAAAATTCTAAATTACTCTAGGAAAAATTGATTTTATTATTCGAATTTTATGTGCAAACCTTGTAACTAATAAAATAATTAAGTTCATTAATAAATATAGAGTTTTAGTTTTTAGTAATTGCTTAAATAATATAATCAATATATATATATATATATATATATATATATATATATATATATATATATATATATATATATATATATATATATATGTCAGACTATACACAAAAAATTGCATGCCTTAAAATTATTATAATATATATTATAATGCATATAAATAATAGCAAAAAATTTCAGAAAAATTATAATTAAAAAAAAGAATTGATATTACAACATTGACAGCAGCTTGTAGACCACAGTTGACAGGATCGAGGTGAAAACAATTATTGTAAAATGTCGGAAAATGATTAGATATGAATTAATGAATTAATGACAAACTAAAAATTTTAGCTGATTAATAATTTCGAAACTAATAAAATAAAATGGATTCAAATTAGGAAATAAAGTAAAATATATTATATTTTATTAGTTTATGAATTTTCCTTGTCTTTTTCTCTTTCTTGCACATACACAAATATATTAAATGTATATATTTTAACATGTAATGTACTTTAATCATATATTATTAGTAGCAGATGTATTTTTTCAGCCTTAATAAATAAGAAATTGCATATTTTATTAGATTCCATATCTTTTTAGAAAACATAACATAATAATATATAATATTTTTAGTAAATAATGTTATATATAATCACTAGTTTAAACTAAAAACACAATTTTTAATCAACTTCTGCTATCAATTTTAGAACAACTTCTGTAATTAAATATAGATTATTTTATCTGTCTAATAATAGTATCAACAAAGATGTAAATTTAAAAGATATCAAACATTTTTGAAAAACTGAATTGGGAGTACAATAATAAAAACCAAAAAAGAATATATATATACATATATATATATATATATATATATATATATATATATATATATATATATTACATAATATATGAAATTAAAATCATGAGCAACAATCAAGGCAACTGTTGAATGTAACGCATGCATCTTAGTGAAAAAATGTTTATGGACTTCGTATGGAGAAACAAACACAATAGAAATACTGCTGCATCCATTGCTTAGTTATACTTACGATGATGCTTCGGAGCTAGATATAGAAGCAATGCTGGCAGCACGTATAGACGGACTTGGCGGTAGTACTTCTTGAGAACGCTGGATGCAGCCAGCAGAAGCTCGCTTCCTGCCCGAAGTTGGGGCACCGCCTAGTTCTAATATTACAAGCCATCTCAATCAATCATCCATACCATGATCTACTTAATTGTTATGCATCCACTACATCAAATCTTTGATATATTTGTTTATGATTAGCAAATTCTATTTTTTATTATTAGTACTAAATCAATAACATTTACTTATACCAGTGGTTCTCAAATTATTTTGAATCAACATTTTTACATTATAATCTAAAATAGTATTATTTTTTTAATTTATATTTTTTTTTCGAATTTATTATCAAACTTAAAATAAACAATGATTCTGTTTAAACTATACAATTATGGAATAATTTATATTAATTAATAACAAAATTTCTGCGATAGTTTATAAATTTCCTAAAAATAAATCTCGACTAATTTTGGACTTCGAAAAATTTTACAGCATTTATATTTCTTTGATTTTTTGTATTTTCTTTATACCAAACTGTTAAAGTATAATATTTCAAAATTTCTTTTTAGTTTTTAAATCATTAGTTAACATATAAATTTAAATTTCTGAAATACTATATATATATATATATATATATATATATATATATATATATATATATATATATATATATATATATATAATATATAAATTTAAAGAAAATATTAAGTTTTCTTAATTTAAATCTGAGTCTTTTTAAGAACCACCAATATTTGAATTTTTTAAAAAATCTGAATTTTTGTTTTTTGACTGAAGAAATCAAACTATATTGCAAATAAATTATAATAATATTGAATAAATATGATTATTTATATTAATTGAGATTTCAAGACATATTTTCGTAGGATATTTCTATGTATAAAAAACCTTTTTTATTATTTATTTCTTAAAAAATAAAATATTACAAAAAAAACTAAAAATATGCTAGCGAGTTATTTATAAAACTGAATTGGCTATATATCGATCATCATCTTTTAATATTAAATAATTATTTTTAATTCACCTAAATAATAAATGTAAAGTTATAAAATATTAATATGATTAAGTCGATGCATAAAAACTAATAAATAAACTAAAATATTATGTTATTTTAAATAACAATTCACAGGCAAAATATATGTTCATAATTAATAATGTTTTAACTACTGTATTAACCGTAAAACTTACTCTTCTCACTGATTCATAATATATATATATATATATATATATATATATATATATATATATATATATAAAGTGATGATATTCACAGCTATGCAGCATTATTGACAACTAATTTATTCTTCAAATCTACACTTAAGCACAAATAAGTAACTATGCTTAAAATCATGCAACTTTCACTTGTCAGAAGTTTTACTATCTTATAATTAAAACTGTTACAGTAATAAAAAATGAGACAAGCTGATTCATCAATATATCCGAAAAAAAAAACACAAAAAACATATAATCAAAAAAAATATATATATATAATATAACATAAAAATGCAGTTTAAAAACATGTTTTCGATTTAACTACATGAATTGAAGCGCTATTTTCATCAAAAACAAAAAAATAAGATTAATAGTGTAAAAATCTATGATATCTATTTCTCTATATTACATATTACACAAAATTAATATGAAATAATGTTCGTTTTGTTTATTTATTAATAATATCATATTTTAAAATAACTTACATATGAATATGGGTATGTTTAAAGAGAATTTTAAACTAATAATTTACAAAAAATGTCTATAATGTTTATGAAGAAAATGTGAAATGGAGAAGAATAAAATTATAAAATATATGTAAAATATTATGATATTTTGATTTGGTATAGAAAATATTTCATTATATATCATGATTTTTTTTAAAGAAAAAATATATTATTATTATTAATGATAATGTATAGATTACAAAATATACAATATATAAGTTTTATATTATCTATTTTAATTACATGAAAATTTAATGATTCTAGTTACGTACAATCTACAATTAAATCACAAGTAAAATTAAATGTAAGAATTCGTGCATAAAATAAAATTTTATGAATATTAAAAATGATCAGTTTTTTCATATATATATATATATATATATATATATATATATATATACATACATACATACATATATATATATATATATATATATATACATACATATATATATATATATATATATACATATATACACACACATATATATATATATATATACATATACATATATATATACATATATATATATATATATATATATATATATATATTTTAATCGATTACAGTGATTTGATGAAAATTTTGATATTACAATATATGAATTAAAGTTATAATAATTCTAAAAACGTAATTGTATATAAAATATTTAATAACATAATTCACATTTGATATCACTGTCTCTCGATAATATGAATATAATATTAAACATTTCCATCTCTAAATAATTATTACAACTTGCATTAACTTGCAATATGTAGTTTGATTTAAAAAAAATTGTTTTAAATTATAAAACATAGGTTTTCAGTGAGGACATATAATATTTAATGCATAAAATTTGGGACAAAAACATTAATACTAAAGATTATTAATATATGTGTGACACAATTATGAAATGATTAAGCAGTTTTAGTTCTTACAAAAAGATTTGAGTTTTGTTTCAATAATTTTAATTTTTATGATTAAGTTGCTATTAAAAAAAAACTACATTAGAATAAGATTTACATTATTTTTTATTTGTTATAATATTAACCAAAATATGAAATTATTATATTAATTTAAAACAAATTACTGAATATCTAGTTTAGGGTAATAAATTGAAAATTTTCCATATTTATCCAAATTTTTACTATGAAACATGATGTAAAATTATTTTTATGGACCTGTCACCATCAGCTGATCCTTCCCCATCACTAGAAGCCGAAGAACCTCTTGATAAACCCCCAGGAGGTCTAAGTTCACCAGGCACCACTTCTTCACTTCGATGTACAGTAAATGAGCTCTTACCCTTCTTTCCAAAACCTAATCTACGTTTTCGACCTAACCAAACAGTCAGTAGTACAGTAAAAGTTGTAAAAAAGTTATATATATATATATATATATATATATATATATATATATATATATATATAATTTATGAGAATATTGGAACAATATTATTGACACATTTTTATCATAAATATACAGTTTAATATTTGAAACTTTAATATATTTTGAAGCAATATTCTGCTTTCTAAATATCAATCAAGGTACATTAGGTTTAACGTTAAATAAAAATTTGGCGAGGTGTCTAATTAAAGCTTGATTTAAAAAGCTTTTGCTAACAATATATGAAAGAAATTAAAATAAAAATGAAAAATAGAAGCGAAAGTTAAAATATTAACAATGACTTCTGATTTTTTTATAATATGAATTATTTAATTTCATTATTTTCTATTACTAATTCTATCCAAATACTAGTTACTTTTTAATTTATATTTATCAAATTTAATAGTTCAGAATTCTGAAAAATATATATTTATAGATTCCTACCTTGTTTTGATGTATTCTCCATGTTCCATACAAAATCGGATTCTTCAATCTCTTCATTGTTACTTGCAATTAACCTTTCGTTGTAAGATACTCGAATTATGGTTAATACTATTGATATTTAATGGAATGCAAAAGTTTTATTTAAATTCATACATAGTGAGATATTCATATCCTTACGATATAAGGAAATAAATAAAATTTCACCAAATGAAATCGAAATTTAATATCAACAAAGAGAAAATCACAAATTTCAAAAAAGAGATAGGAGCCGATGCAACGGAACTTGGAGAATCAATTATTTATACAGCGGCCAGCAAATAAAAATTTAATAAGTATTGAAAAAAAACAGCAAAAAATTAACACATTTAATTATCGTAACAGGAAGGGATTTGCTAGGAAAAATGCAATAAGGATTATATTTTTAAATTTGACTAATATTTTTTGTTTTAAAACCACTGAACAATAAGAATATATTTTAAATTTTAAGTTAACTATAAATAAGTGTCTTTGAAAAATTTTATATACATATCCATAAATATTCTATGGGATTTAAAAATGATACAAAATTCAAATAATTTTAAATATAAATTGCAAATTATGAATTAACCTAGAACTAAGTAACAGTTCTAAATATCATAATACAAAAATATTTAATATGATATAAAAATCATTTTAAATATATACAAAAGTGATTAGAAAAACATTTAATAATTTTAATCATTGAAATTACATTGTAAAAACTATAAAAATTCATTATAATTTTTTCAATATTGATTAAAAGAACAGATATGTTTTTTGACTCTATTTTTTTTTTTGCTTTATCTCACATATTAATTTAATACAAACAATAAAACTGAGAATGAATTAAAAAATATATATCAAATTAAATAATAGAATCTATTTGTCTCCAATACTTAATATGGATTTATAAAACAATGATTTAATATAAGACTTCATATTAAAGTAACTGTTAACACTTAATACTAAATAGTTTTTATAGACTTTAATAAATAGTATAAAACATATACAATTCATATTTATAAATACAAAATTATGTATTGATGAAATTAAGATAAAATTACATATTTAACTAAAAAATCATCTTATAGCACTTCAATTACCAACCTCTTTACAAATTATAATATGTAAATATTTTATATAAATATATTTGTTTAATCAGATTTGATATTTAAACTGTTTACTTAAAGACATCCGTAATATACAAATCGAAAAGAAATCAATATATAATAATTCAATCAGATTCGTAGCGTTTTGCTGATTAAATAATACATTTTTTTATAAAGATTAGAAAAATACTGCGTAATACATGTTGATAGTAAACATTGGCTTTAAACACAACTTTCAAATCAAATTATTTTTTCCGCAATATAAATTAAAACACATAAAACATTGTAATATAAAATATTAATTTATAATATGAAAAATTTGATGAAATTTTTTTTTTACCTGTGGCTGATAATTGTGATGTTGAATTGCTTTTCTTTCCCATAGCACCAAAATGAGCGCTGGCACGCAGAACACCAGGTTCCAATTTATTATTAACTGGTGATACTTCAGATGGGCTTCTTCTTCCTCTATTCGATATACCGCTATCTGATTCGTGTAATCCAACTGCAGTATCGCTCAAGCTACCATCTGTAATATTTTTAACATATATATAATTTTTATATTTAATCAAGACATCTAAGTAAAGGTGCGGTGTAATTAACCAAACCCAATATCAAATTGTTCAAAACTTATTATATATTAGATATAGTTTTAATTTTAAATACATATTATATAGAAAAAATGCGTGATATTAATAAAACCTTTAAAAAGAAAAAATGTGTTTGAAGGTCGAGTATAAAAACTGGCAGCTCAACACTGTAAATAATAAACTAGCTCTACAAATTGCGAGAAGCCTTGATCTATATAAGGTTTGGCATCATTGAATTTCTTTCTTTTTTTTACTTCATTATAACAAATATCAAATCTGCATTTAAATTTAAAAATTTCATTACTTTTCATTAATTTTAAAATAATAGTTTTAGTTTAAAGTTGATAATTTTAACTAAATTTGAGGTATAACAGAGAAATTTCTAAAAAGTTTGAATATATAGTACTCGCCTGCTTTTTCATCAGGTGGAACATCAGCATTGCTAAGACTGCGAGTGAACTGTGAACGATGACCGTCCCTCCGTTCTGTTCTGGCGCCTTCATTGACTCTTTCTCTTTCGATTCTATTTCCACTTCCGGGTCCATAATCGCTGCATTTTTTAGCGGTTTTTCCATTTTTTTTAGTATTTTTTTTCGTCGAATTGGATCGTTTCATTGGTGTTTTTTTATTTTTTTTTCGATTCGAGTTGACGGCAAGTGATTGGATTGTTTTCAAATGTGGCAAGCCGTTTTCAAATGTGGATGGCGAATGAAAAGGAACAGAAACATCGGTATTATTATTATTGCATGTGGATAAATCAGCATCATTACAAGTATAATTACAACTAGCATTGTGTTCGTCATTATCTACAGGGAGCGATTGTGAATTATGCTGTTTTCTAATTATGGAATGGGGCAGTTGATTTTTTTGTGAAATGGATTTGGAACATTCCTGAATCGTAGACGAATTAGATTCAAATACTGAGTATTCAAAATATTGAGGTTGATCGTTTATGCTGACCGAATTTATTCGTTTGATTTCACCTGATTTTTCAGTTTCCATACGTTTCAAAGAACCTCTAGAAACCGAATTTCTTTTAATTTTAGATTTTGATGCTTCATGTGCTTTTAAATCACTTGGGTCTTTAATAATTGAATTATTTTGTATCTGCATTGCATTTACATTTTCTGAACAATTTTCATCTGATTGTAAACTTCCAGATTTTGTTGAAACTGAAATCGAATTTCGAGGTGAGTTGCATTTTAAAAATATTTGATGGACGTTCAATGTATTTTCTTTCAAATCGGTATTAATATCTTCAGACTTATTATCAATAAATACATCATCGTCTTCGTCGTTATATGGTTTTTCGTCTGGAATGGAAACTTTTGAATATTTTCTTTGTATTAAATATGAAACTCTTGCTTTGTCAGACTCACAATTATTGCATATATCTTCTTCGCTCTGTGAGGAATGATTATCATTCTCTAAAGACGATTTTTCTATTAACTCCGACCTAACTTCGTTAATAATTGATTTTATCGAATCGTTACTACTTAACTTATCCAAATAACTTGGTTTATCTTGTACGACGTCATTATTATTATTAACATATTTTTTTTCTAATGTAAAATCGACTAATTTTTCATTAACTTCGTCTGTTTTTTCATCATTGCCCTGTTGCAGTATTATTTTTTCCTCGTCGGATTTATCTAAACTGCGATTTTCGAAACTGGATAAATGAATTTCTGTTTCAGCACCACTGCATTCACTATCATACCCAAAATATGATATATTTTTAACAGGAAGATTCTGTGTATTTTCAGCATCATATTGAGTTTCCAATTTGGGTTTGTCAGATTCGAAAACTTCGTCACTCTCCAAACTAATACTGCGCGAATTATAATTTACTTCATTTCTACTTATCGTAGTATCCTCGTCACTTTTTTGATATTCTGAAGTTTTACTTGTGATTTTTAAACGATTTAAATTCAAACATAGACTGGATCCTCTTGAAACCCAACCGCTATCTGAATCGTATGAAATATCAGTGATTCTATCTTCAGAAATGAATATATGACTACGCAGATCAATCAGCTGAGATTCATTCATAGTTTTTTCTATATTGATATTTTTCATTTTATTCTTTTCATAATCGTCATTTTTGTCAAGAAAATCACTAGGTGAATGATCCACACTGAGCTGTTGCATCAAATGATTCAATGCGTCACTATTTCTATCTAAATCACTGACTTCTGGAAAATAAGAAGATATAATGTGCGATTTAGGAATAGTGCAGCAATTATTCGAAAGAAGATTCTGACATCCTAGACATTTGCTGCATTCGGCATTACAATCTAAAACATTGAATTTAGATCTGGATTTATTTTTTTTAGCTTTGTTCAAGTTGAAGTTAAATATGTACTCCTTTTTATTTTCAACTAATTTATAATCGTTGGTTAAAATCGGTGACTGATCATTATCGGTACTCTGATCACTTGGTGATTTTCTACCGGACGCACTCATGCTTCTTGTTAAATAAAATTTACGAGTACGTTCTCGCAATGTGGTACTTGACCTACTTCGGTTTAGCCTCATTTTTCGTGATCTGCATGTTGAATTTTTTTCTGCGGACATTTTGTTTTGAAGAATTTGTTTAATATATTCAGGAATATTCACGGGGGGTAATTTTCTAGCGTTTGTGTCATGGACAGGATCAAGGTGATGGAAATTTGCATCATATATTGATGGAATGGGTGAATTATGTTGTAGAGATAATGCACGACTGTAAAATAAAAACATGTACAATTAACGAATATAAAATCAGTGATAACAATCTTTCTAATCCGAAATAAACCTTATTTACAATGTTTTAAAATATTTATGTATGAAAATGATCGATTATTCCAGTTAAAAATAATAGTAGTAATAATAAGTTATCTAAAATATTAAACATTATCTTTAGAGTTCGAAATCATTTAGAATACATTTACACAACAATTATTACTAAAATAAATCATTCATATAACTTTTTTCAATCTGTCTATCTTGTTCGAATTCATCAATTTCAAACTTAAATTTTATCTATTTCATATCACTTGAAATATAATATATTTTATTATACAATTTTATTTATTTCATACCACACAAACATAGATTAAATATAATTATTTTTTTAATATAAATAATTGAAAATTTCACATTTCCTCTATAGTAATTGTATTACTAAATTAAAAATAATATAAAAACCAATACTCACTGCAAATGAGAATGCGAATGATGAGTTGCATGAGGTCTTTCGCTTTGCGTAGAAAATGCACTGCTGGTCACTGAAGCCACGCTTTCCATATCAGAATCCAAAGGATCCGATAAAACTGCAGATGTAACCGTTGTTGGAGGTACCCTTGATCGTCTTCCTCTACCCCCTGATCTCGCTCCTGCCAATTCTGAATCACTCAATCCTGTATAATGACGTTCCCAACCTGCAGATTATAAATCATATTTAATCAGTAATAAACCAAAAATATAACATTGTTAACATCAATAGTAACTAAAAGATATACCTCCAGCTCCTGTACTACGATAAGTATGAGTCGCACTACGGTGTTGAAATCCTTGATGACGATCATTTCTTTCTCCTCTATCGTCTATATCTTGTCCTGTCCATGTGCGCTCTTTAAGAGCTCGCTGCATTGCCTTAAAGCATTTTTATCGAATAAATTTTACGAAAAATTATTATTATTTAATCATTATAATAATAAAATACTTGTGGTATTTGTGGTAATTGTCGTTTTTTCGGACTCCCAGTAGGAGTGGCAGTGGCTGATCGAGATTGAAATCGCGGTGGATATTGTGTCGGAATTGTAGTACCCTGTCCATTTCCATACATAAAATCTGTAAATACAACAATGAATTCTCACATAAAAGTGGAGAAAAATGATAATAACGTTTATTTAATATTATATATATATATATATATATATATATATATATATTCAATATATATAAACAGACTTTTACAGTAGCTTGAATTGCTAGCTGAAAACACCAGCTGTCTATAGCCAGCTCTTATTGTATACTAAAATTGAGTCGAATGTAATGTATGAAAACCTTGTAGGGAAGTAAATTTGGCAATATACCAAAGTAATGGCAAGTGTTTTGCCAAGATTTTAGCCTACATATGACGATAAATTGTTTTTATACAATGAAATAGATCGATGACAAACATTTTTGCCTATATTCACTTTATACGCATGGCGTAATTTTCATATTATGATATACGAAAGTGTAATGAACACACACACACACACACATATATATATATATATATATATATATATTATTATCCATTATTATTAAAATAATATTTTATGAACAAGAAAATGCAATATTAATAGTAAAACACACATAAAAAGACACATGTGAAAAATTTAAAGAAATTTAGTCAAAATGGAACTTTAGTAAGATTGTGATAATTTAAAATAATTTAGAAATGTGTTAATATGAATATATATAAAAATGAAGAACACACACATACACACACACACACACACACATATATATATATATATATATATATATTTATTTATATATATATATATCGTGTAAAAGACATACTCAAAAAAATATGATCTACTGCCATTGATATTGATAAAATTATGATAATAATTCTAAAATATTCTAAAAACAACTAACTGACGATTTTTTTTTATTTTCCATCCATTATATAATATATGTTCATTATATTAAACAGCTCGATAACTTCTACAACTTAATAATTACTATATATAAAAAATTATATAACACACATGTAATTATGTTGTTATTGACTAAATTTAACTATTTTTATATGAAGATACCTATATAGTATTTTATATAAGAAAAATATCATCGTCACATATATTATATATATATATATATATATATATATATATATATATATATATATATATATTAATTGTTGAATTGAAAAATTCCAAAAAGTTCATTTTGATAAATTAGTAAATATCATACCACATGTTTATTTATCAACAAAAATATCTATATTATTTTAACTCTACTTCGTTTTTGTATTATATTGCATAGAAAGATCGAATATTACGTCATATAGAAGCAAAGATATTGAAATAAACAATCACTAAATGTGCTTAGAGAAATATTTGTGAGAATAAAGATAAAAATAATTTAGCGTAATATTGTTTTTGGTGCAGTGGATATCACAGGTGCGCAAATGAAAACATGCAACACTAAACAGCAAACAATATGTACTTTCATCCAATCATAATATATAAATATATATATATATATATATATATATATATATATATATATATATATATATATATATATATATATATATATCATTACTGTTTTCATTAATATTTGTTGAAAGTATAAAAATAAATATATACAAATTCATAAGATAGATATTCATAAATTAAGAAATCCTATTAAAATTTTAATATATATATATATATATATATATATATATATATATATATATATATATATATATATAATGAAATCTAATGTTATTTTTATATATTTATTTTTTATAGGATTTAGTTTATTAATCATCCAGCCAATCCATAAAAAGTTACAGTTACAAATACTAAGTGCTATAAAATTTATATTCGATATATCCATTCTAATTATAATTCCAATATTGTGATTATAATGTGTAATGTAAAGATTTAATTAAAAAATGAATGCTTTTCAATGAAAATAATACTGAATATATTATATAATAGAATTACGATTTTAGAATGATATACGGAAATAAAAAATAATAATTTTGGATTGGTTATATTGATTTATATATCTAAATTTTTCACATGAACAAACATCATATGAAAAAGTTAAATTATATAATAAACTCTTAATGTATTTTTAAAAAATAAATTTGATCGTATTTATCATAACAATATTTTTTACAGGTTTTTTTTTGTTACGTCAAATTTATTTTCATTATTAACCTAGCCATTACCTGAAAAAATATAAAGAAAAATACACATTTAATTACGATTAATAAAATCAGAATTATCTATATAAAATCGTCATAAAACTAATTTACACACACTTATATAAAACTTAATTATAAACACATTTATTATATTGCACCTGAAATATGTCTATTTTATAAGAGTGATCAAGATGAGAGAAGAGAGAGACAGAAAAAAGATTCGTTTTTAAGGAATACCTCTTCACTTTATTTTTTTTAAATACTTATGTACCTGTATATCTGGAGCGCTCAGGAGGTGATAAACTTCTATGGTCTGAATGTCGAGGACTTTTCGAACGAGATCGTGAATATTGTAAATGTTGATAATGTTCACCAGGAGCTGCTGAATGAGATCTTTGACCCAACATAGCACCATTCTAAAAAAAAATATATTTTCATTTTATTGACACCGTTTACAATTTGAATTAATTGAAAATTAATATAATATAATAAGTCTCACCCTTTTATAACTATGGGAATAAGAATTGGGTTTTATTTCTTTGGTCATAACTGCTGTTCTTTGTCTACCTTGTGGTGACATATCTCGTCTACTTCTTCGTCCAATTTCCAATTCCATCTACAAATAAATTAATATATATATATATATATATATATATATATATATATATATATATATATATATATATATATATATATATATAACAAAAATATAGAGTAGTGCAATTACTAAAAATCTACATTTTAACAATATATTTATGGTATTTTCTAACTAAAGAAAATGAACATTCTAATGATTTATTAAAAATACTGTCTGATTATATGCAATGGCTATATAAGATATTTCAAAAATTCAATACCTCAACTGGAGGAGGGCTCGAACTTGAACCAAGACTTGAAATACTAGCACCATCAGCTATTCGACGATCTCTCGATGGACCTATAATACCATCACAGTATTCTAATTCACATTCTGACATAGTATCTGAATCAGATAGTCGAGATGTTGATGTCGATGGCGGTGAAAGATGATCAGTTGGTGTAATTGCTGATTCCATATCAATGATATCATGTTGATCTCCACGAAGTTTCTAAAAATTCAAGTTATATATTAGGAAAATTTATTCAATGATTCATTTTACATATGAAAAATGTATAAATAAATATAGGTACCCTTAAATGTGCTGGTAAGGTTTCTTCGTGAGCAGTTAAATAATACCATTCTGGTTCGTCGTTTAAAGGCATCAAACTAATTTCTAATAATATTTCACCTAAAAAATCATTGGGACCATGTCGATTTAAGTCCCAAACAGTAACCTGAAATGCATATATATATATATATATATATATATATATATATATATATATATATATATATATATATATATACCATATATGTATATATATATACATATATATATATATATACTAATATATATATATATATATATATATATATATATATATATACATATACATATATATATATATATACCATATATGTATATATATATATATATACCATATATATATACACTACTGTGATCAAAAAGTAAGGTGAAATTGTCATATAAACTCCCGAGCATTAGGAAAGGCAAATAAATTGTATTTTTTTCCTAGGTTAGTAGGACTGTCTATAGCATTTGTCAAACATCTGTTGATTTAAATATTTCGGAGTTAAACGTATTTCTACAACTTTTTGATTCTTCTTCATGATAATGTACCATATCATACTGCATTGGTTTTTTTGTGACTTTTTTTGCACAAAAACTCGACTTATATCGTTTCGCAACCAACTTATTCGCCGGATTTGACTCCGTGCGACTTTTGGCTATTCAGTTAACTCAAAAGGCCAATGCGGGGTCGCCGTTTTGACAAAATTGAGGAGATAAAAACAATAGAAGAAGGTCTTGAAGGCCATACCGGAAAAAAAATATTCCAACTGTTTCGAGGACTGGAAAAACAAAACGTAAAAACGTTGGCAAGAGATTACTTTGAAAGAGGGAAATTGATTTGGAAGTATAAATAAAAAAATTACATTTTATAAACAAATTCATCTTACTTTTTGATCACAGTGTTACACACACACACACACACACACACACATATATATATATATATATATATATATATATATATATATAAAGATATTGTTTCTTGTTTAGACTTACTTCTAACATCTTCTGTTTTAAATCTGCTCTTTTAATTCCGGAATAAACAAAAATTTGATTCCAATGAGGCTCATTAGTATTCGCTAAGGTCTTGGTCCGTCTTTTTGATTTTTCACATTGATCCGGTAATAGAAATATTTTAGCATATGGACATCGTGGCTGTCCATTTGCCCTTGGTATAAGGCCAGTTGCACAAACCATTGTAACCACTAACTGAAGAGCAGACGCATCATATCCCAGTTTAACCTTAACATTTACAAGTCGATTGTTAAAATTCATTAATTATTTATTTTATTTGTACAATAAAAAAATATATTTTGTTTACTTGAAGACGACCACCGACGTTTGGATTGTTTGGAAACTGTCGAGGTTGACGAACACTTGCACGCGATGCAGAATGAATATCTGGAGATCCAGGAGATGTTACTAGCACCGATGGTTTATCATAACCGCATACTCCTTCCGTATAAACATCTATACAAGTTAAAATATAAAACGAATATGGTTCAAATAACTTTTAATATAATAACATTGCATCCCCCAAATACATTTACATTAATTCCATAAATGATCATAATCGTTTCATATTATTTGTAACTTATTTACACGATAAAACTTGACGATGATATGTATTAGATATAAATGCTAATTCAAAATAATATACAATATATTTATTTCATTTTATATCTTATTATAAAATTCTAACTTTTTAATCTACAATTGAGCATTGACTAAAAATATTTCTACTTTCAATTCTGTATGAACACAGAATAAAATAAACCTAAGAACTGATCATCGGTAAATATTTGTGCAAACAAGTAAATAATAAAATATAAAAAATTCATAACAATTAAACGTGCTATTCACAAAGTTGTTGCTCCCTTGTAAAATTTGAAGAAAAAAAGTGTTATATGTGCAAAAATAAGAAAAATCTATGATTATTTACCACATAATAAAGTGCATATACAATAACCTAGTACGACATTGATCATCGTATTTCAAATATAAATTGTGTTTTATTTTTGCGATTATTAATTTTTAACAGTGGTAAAAACTAAAAAAAATATATATCAATATCTAATATTACCTAGAATTTTCAAAAAATAAAACAGTGTACTTGATGAGTTATCGAATCATCCATTTAATATTTTCTAGCTATTTTTTTATTTTGTATCATCTAATGTCATTACATGCATCAAAATATAATAAATATATTAAAATATATTTATATATAATAATAATAATAATGATTATTATATATAGAATATATGAGATTATTAATAGTAAAAGTGCTTCAATGAAGTTTAGTTCGTGATGTTACCTTTATGAGTTCTCCAAGATGCTTGTGCCGTTCTACGATTATTATTAATTGGACGAGAAACAATTAGTTCAACTTGCACATCTTGTTTACTTTCAGAAATAATATCATAAACGTCCTCGGCAGATTTACCCTGCAAGGATCTGCCGTTCCATTCAAGGACTTCATCACCTAAAAATTTCAAAGTCAACTTTTTTTTCTAATTTGATTTTGAAGATTAATTAAAAAAACACTAATGCGTAAATTGAAAACTAGAGCAAACTCTTATATTTTAGAGAATCGTTCTTAATAGTTTATTGAATAACTATTCATTATGCAGCTCCAGTTATAACTTCGTTTTTTAAAAGGACATTTTTAATAGAAATTAAATAGTACAACTCCTTCAAAAATAAACTGTTATTCTATTATAAACATAGAATTGGTAATATAGCTCTAAATAAAAATAAATAAGCTTTCCATATAAATTTATTAGATAAGTAGCAGTTCTTATTTAACTGTACTGATGAAATTATTTTTTTTTAAATTGCTAAAAGAAATTCAATGATTCCATGAATATTTGATTCCTTTTATGATAAATCGCTAGGTTATTTTTGTTCTATATATATATATATATATATATATATATATATATATATATATATATATATATATATATATATATATATATATGTATGTATGTATATATGTGTGCATTAAACTTCGTATCTCAATAATTTCATTATTATATCAATTCAAAAATTTCCATTAAAATATGGAAATACGAATAAAACATACAAAGCATTCGTAACAGTAAAATGAAAAATTTAAATTTATATTTCAAATGACATATAAATTTAAAAATAATTCTGCAATATGTTTTATTTACTTATTTTATTCTGTTAGAATGGAACATTTATTTAAAAAAAAAAGAGCAAATCGATATAAAAATCAAAAAACCTACATTCTTCAATTCAGTGAATATCAATATTTAAAAAAAATTATATTATATATATTAATTTTTGTTTATATCCAGTTATTTAAAATATCAGAAAAAAAAGAAATCAGAACGTAAAACATTGAATTTAAATTGTAATATTTAATATTATTTCACAATCATACTGTTTCCTTTCAAAACGTGCTATATATATATATATATATATATATATATATATATATATATATATATATATATATATATATATATATATATATATATATATATATATATATATATATATATATATATAAACTCGCCCCTTTTTATTGTTTTAATGATAATTTTCATTTGGATATTTATTAATAAAAATATTTATTTTTATTATTCACCTATTCTCAATTGTCCTTCTATATCGGCAATAGAGCCCTTTTTGACCTTTTCAATAATTGCACCCCTTCCGCCACCTTCAAGGACCCTTCCACCAACAACTTTTAATCCTAAAATTGCAGCACTGGACGACGTGTTAGTACCTTCAATCATACTTTTCCTCAAAATCATATGGCCGACCATTTTCGTTCCATCTAAAGATGGCTGCCACGACATGGAATTCTATCGTGAAAATACATTGAATTTAATTATTTTTCATGAGGAAATATTTTATTTCAGACGTAAACACATACACATATATTACATATGTACGCGCACGTACACACACGCACAAAGGCAAACATTCAATATAAGAATATACACAGATTGACTATCATATTATAAGGATATTTATATGTGAAATTATTATTTAAAAAAACATTTATAGTGTTTAAAAATTTTAAGAATTATCCAATATTTTTTACAATGTAATAAGATGATATAAAATATATTCAATATATTTTAATATACAGAATTTCAACTCAATGCTCTAGCTTTAACACATTTACAATTTATATATTGATTAAGTTACTTTTAATAAAAATAACACAAAGCTTTATATCAACTGACAATATTTAATTAATATATAATCAATCGGTGTATATTTCTTTTTTATATTTTCATTACAGAAAAAAAGGAAAATTTTAGCTACGAATTCATATAGTAACTATCGGAAAAACTTCATTGTATTTACGATATGCTATTGGAATGAAATTTTTCACCAAAACATTTATATATTTATTTCTATAGGCAAACTTATTAAAATTTATACCTTTTTATAAATTCTCTTCAACAAGAAGCCATGCATCCGATCCTTCACATGCGACAATTAAAAAAAGGAAAACAACACATGCAAAAATTATAAATTTAGAAAAAAATTAATAATTAACTTTTGATTTTCATGATTACTATTGCATTGAAATCTCAAATCTAAATTTATCCCTAAATTCAAATATTATTTATATTGAAATTATGACTATTTAGAAAAAAAGACCCATTATAATTATATATGAAATCATATAGTTAACACTCAATTTTCATTATATTTAGATAACATAAAAGAGGTAGAAATAATTCAAAATTAGCACTTTCCAATTATCGCATACGACAAAAACATACGCGAACATTAATTGTTAAAATAAAACATTAATATTTTATTTCAATAATCATGCAAATATATATAAAGATATATAAAGGGAAACCAGATGACTATTCTCTCCTACTTCTTTCTTTCTTTTTTCAATATAAAACTCATTTTAAGATTTTATGTTTTGCATAAAAAACATAAGTATATGAATAAATAAATATTTTCGAATAACTCTATAAAGATATTTTCAGTTCAACGATAATTCCTTAGTATGTTAAAAAATGCTTAATAATAAAAAAAAATCTTCCAATGATAAGTTATATATTTTTTCGCTTAAATTATAAAATATTATATATTTCAAACATTTCGAAGTAAAACTACACCAATAATAATTTCTATATATCAAAATAAATATATTATATACGAGTATTCTTTAACATCATGTTACGAACTATGTCTACAAATATATTGCATTTAATACGTTAAAAAAATAATGAAACTAATCCTATTTTTTTGTTGATCTCTACCAACTATAACTATATATAAATATAAATATATGTTGGCAAAAGCTACATAAAATGAATGAAAATATTTTTTTTTTATTATTATGACATTTTTGTACAATTTAAAATAAAATTACATTAAAGTAGAATATATAAAGCTCTACTTTACTCCTAAAAAATTTGCGAGCTTAATTGTAACAAAAGAAACGAAATTAATGCTATAATTGCTAAATTAAAACTGAATATTTTATGAAAAATAAAAAAGATTTGAAATCAAATTTAATGATTGGTAACAATTAAGAATAATAAAAAACAATTAAATTCGTCACTTAATTTTACATTTAAATTTATCGACAAAATAAACGCTATAATTTGATTATAATAAAATTACCAACCATTATGTATGTACAATATAAAAAAATGGATAATAATTTGCAATATAATTTTTATCAGTAAAAAAATAAAATTATAGTCGGATATTAAATATAAACTATTCAAAATCTGTTTCGAACCATGATTAAAGAAATAATAATAATTTCAACGATTCTACTCAATAAATACGCATATAATAGATATAGATAAATTAAAATGAAGCTTTTTTATCATTTTTTTTGAATCTTCAAATATTTGATAAAATACAATAAAAATACGTTAGTTTTTTATGCTAATTAAACAGAATACTCATAATTACTATCTATTTATATATAATATATATATGTAATTATATATTAGTCACACCTTGCGATGCTAATGATATTAAATACCTTTGGTCCATCGCCACGATTGGAATCTTCGCTAGAAGTAAAATTACTGGATGTATCGATTCCTGAATCTTTTGTGGCTGAATCTTGTGATCCTTGTCGATCACAATCCCACCTTACTGTGGCCCAATTATTGACGATGTGTGATTCTCGACTGTTCAATATCTCCCTGTGATGTCCCATTGTTCTCGGAAACGTCTGACTACCATCGTATCCGTCGAATCTAACAGTCTTTTTTCTTCGCTCCGTAAATCTTCTACTATCGGAATCTTCCCAGCCGTGTTTGTTTGTCTTATTATTTATTTTATTATCTTTGAAAATATTATAATCTACGAATTCCACGTTGGAATCGTCGTAGCCGAGGTATTCTTCGCTATCTTTGTGCCTCTCTACATCCATATCGATATCCAAGGTGGAATTGTATGCTTTTTTATCGCAATTCAGCCCGTATGACGTGTGATTCAGTCTATCAACGTTATTCGAAAGGTGATTACTCGAAATATTGTAGTAATTTTTTGATGTTACGTGATCGTGAAGATTGGATGATTGCAGGCGTGAACAGTTTTCTAGTTTCCCTACGCAGTCGAAACAAACAGAAAAAAAGAGGACAAATAAAAACGGGAACCAAACTATTTTCAAAAAATTATTCTTTTCAAAATAAAAGACGACATATACTTATGTATGTAAATGTGATAAATACACTGTGTGCTAATTATTTTAAAACAACTTATATAAACCAGAATATATATATATATATATATATATATATATATATATATATATATATATATACGAATGTAGAACAAACAATACACAATCACATAATAATATTTTCTTCGCTCATAGTAATAATAATAAGCATCTAACAATTTCTAATACAATGACTTTTCACTTTACGTTGTGTACTATGAGAGAAAATTTTTCATATGTGAAAGCACTTTTTTTAGCCATAAGCATATAAAACAATTTATTCGAAATGAAATATGTATATACAACATTATTATTTTTTAATACACACATACACATACGGATTTTTGAAATTTGTATATGCGTATTTTGTATTGTCGAAAAACACAATTTTCCTCGCGGAGCATGCAATTTTACATGGATGATACATGTTAACACCTGTTTTTTTAAGAAATTTCCCTGAAATATTCTTATTTTTATATTTGCACAAACATAAACACGTGTTTTTTTTAAATAATTTTTACCAGTTTATAATTCATGTAAATAAATATATTGATGATTGCGAAATGTTTTTTTTAATTTTTTCAATATAATTCTACATAGTAAACGTGTCAAAATAATATATAAAAAACTGTAATCAGACGATTAACACTGTTTATGCTTAATATTATTTTGATGGTGATGAATGTTAATATGTATTACCTTAAAAATCATAATACTGAAGAAAGAAAAACAGTACAGAGAAATTGGATAGAAAGTAAAGTGAAGAAATCAAGGAAAAGTGTTAAAGTATAGTACAGCTGAAGGAACCATATTACGATCAATATATTTATACACATTCACATTATTCAGCTGGAAAACGAATGACAGTAAAAAAAAGAAAAACAACAACAACAATACATAAAAAGTAAATAGTTGCTAAATATATATAATATATATATATATATATGTATGTATTTATATTTCGTTGCTGTCGAGCATGTTTATTCTCTCACCGCTAAAAATTTTTTTATTTTTTCATCTAATATTGCTTGATGCTGAAGTCTAGCATTGTCAATTTTCACTTTGTTTCTAAATCCTGAAAGAGAATATTTTATTAATAAATTGATTTTTCACAGAGGAGAAAAACACTGAAATATAAATGAACGTCCAAATTTCAGTTATTCCTGAAAACGAGATGCTACATTTTCAATACAAAAAAGATTTACTAAGCTTTGTAAAAATAATTATACATATAGTAATAATAAAGTACTACACCTATTATATATATATATATATATATATATATATATATATATATATATATAAATAAATATATATATATATATATATATATATATATATATATAAATATATATATATATATATATATATATATATAAATAAATATATATATATATATATATATATATATATAAATATATATATATATATATATATATATATATATATATATATATATATATATATATGCAAATAATGCAAAATAGGAAAAAAAATAATATCAGTGACACAAAATTGGTGTTTATAGCCTTTAAGCACAATTCATATTTATGGAGATATTTTTCATGGTATATTAAAAGATTGTTAATGCTATTTTTCAACAAAATAACTATCTGACAGCAATAATAATAATCTAAGCATGGGAAGGATATTTGACATAAAATATTTACAACAATTTTTAATTTCTATTGTGCGCAACTATATATATATATATAATAAAATATGGGAGCAACAACTGTAAAATTAACTATATATATATATATATATATATATATATATATATATATATATATATATATATATATAAGCACACATACATAGAAAATATGATTTGTATGTGTGCATATACATAAGGAAAAGGGCACTAAAGCGTAAAATGGTCTTCAAAAATAAATATTTAAAAATTAATTTATTATTGTCTCAACTTAAATATCGATCTTTTAAAAATATTAATTGAACTATGCATGCGATAACGAATGAAGAAAATATGAGGAGGCTTAACATTAAAGTCATTTCATTTAAATAATTGAAGCCATATTCCCCTTATTTTCTTAAAAAAATAAATATAAATATATAATTATTATTATGTCAGTTAGTAATATATAATATAATATTATAAAATATTATTATATATGTATAATAATGGCAGTAGACTTGGTTTTCAATATAAAAAGAAAAATGTTTTAACATCAATAATACGTCAGATTGCAGTATAAGGTTATATATAACATCGTATGTAAATTATTTCCAGAAAACTTTTTCATCTTTTTTTCATTTGTTGACATAAAGTTTTTATTAAAAGAAATACAAATAATTAAAATTAATTCATTTAAAAAATTTGAAATAGCTTAACCTTATTTATCATTATTAATATTAATCGGCGTATATTTTTTTAATCGATTGTGGTTTTGGATCGATTGTGGTTTTTATAAAACGCTTTTTATTTTTCAGCTGAAGTACTAATATAAAAGCTTCAATGTTTGATTAAAAAATACGTTACTGATATAACATATGATATATATATATATATATATATATATATATATATATATATATATATATATATATATATATATATATATACGTAATGTATGTCATCAAAAAATAACAGCAAATGTCAATAAATACAAGAACGACTCAAAATGTTTACTTCGATACAAAGGTAATACGAAAAAACGAAAGCTAAATTACATTAAATGAATATGAAACAAATAAAACACTTACCCTTGTCGTTCTCATCGCTGACGCAGTCTGGAGTAGATCTGAGTTCATCGTCAGAACTAGACGGTGAACCTGGTGCTCTTCTCCTGCCTGAATTTTGTCCTGTGCTGGATACGGGAACTATTTGATGTGTAACTTGTTGCCTAGGATGTAATAGATGAGGATGTGACCTCATCAAACCGTCTAGTTCACTTCTGCTATATTGTTGAACACCACTTT
Source organism: Leptonema lineaticorne (assembly GCA_024500535.1). Taxonomy (NCBI): domain Eukaryota; kingdom Metazoa; phylum Arthropoda; class Insecta; order Trichoptera; family Hydropsychidae; genus Leptonema; species Leptonema lineaticorne. Next base: position 111,545 of record JANIJI010000065.1, read on the forward strand.
CTTGCTGAGAATATTGTCTTCTCAAACCACTACCCGATCTCTGCAACGGTAGATTTTCCTTTTCTGCCGCACTGTGAGCTCTCTCTAATTTTGGACGTTTATCTACCGTTAAACCGACTTGTCCCATTGGTGTTATTGTGCCCATTGTTCCTATAGTGCCCAAAGGAGTCATCATTTCGCTGCTTCTCATGTCCGCTTCTATTTTTCTCATGATGGCGTCTTGACCGGTGCCCTTATGCATCCACTGTCCTGTCTTTGATAACAGCTCTTGTTTCTTACGACAAAGAATGCACACCCAAATAACCTGAAACAAAACAAAAAATCACATTTATAATCCATTATCTCTGACTGATTGATACATAGATTTTTCATTCAAAAAAAGGTAACAGTAAAGTTAAATTATTAGAAAGACATAAATGACATCCAATATCCATTTCAAATACATATGCATAAAAAACTTCTGATAAAATTGTCTCTAAAACTTAGTCAACTCTTTTATGCTACATAATCTATTATGTATAAAAAAATATATTCTTTATTTTAATTTTTAATTGTACATCAAAACTATTTAATATTTTAATTTCCTTACGCTGCACTAGAGGAAAATGTTTTATTTTGAATCAAGTATAAAACGTATCAAATAAATGAAATTAATGAAGGAAAAAAAATTCTATAAACTGATTTAGAAATTATGTATAAATGTATTTTAAATCCTTATCGTTAAATATAATATAATGAAAAAAATTAACATTAAATGAATTAAATAGTCAAATATTAAATCAAACATGACATTCATAACTTAATATATATATATATATATATATATATATATATATATATATATATATATATATATATATATATATATATATTAAAACATTATTTTAAGAAAAATATAATAGATAACATATATATGTAAATAATTAAAAAAACATGAAAATAATAGATATTGTTTTATAATTTTAATAATTTGTGACATAAAATTATATTTAATTCCGTGATGATCATAATATATATATATATATATATATATATATATATATATATGTGTGTGTGTGTGTGTGTGTGTGTGTGTGTGTGTTTGTTATTTATACGTTAAATAACTAATTACAACACCTCTGTTATAAAAAGACTCACAATCATATTGACTGACAGTTTCGCATAACCTCGATCAAAAAAAATATTTTTTTTTCATATAATAGATATTAAAAAGCTTACAGTTAAATTTGAAACTAGATACAAAATCTATCGATTCAATCGACAATGACCTATATATAAATATTTTTGAAATCTATTCTAATTTATAATTAATTTAGCAAAATTTCAGTATCGGCTCAATGTCGTTCGTAAATTATATAAGATTCAGATCGGGCTGTGTGTCAATTTTAAAAATTTTGCTGACACTATATTACCAATAACATCAAAAGTTGTGAAAGGAGGCTGTTGTCAACACCACATAATTAAAGCACAAGGTCAAAATACTCTATCTGAGTAGCGCTTCACGTCTTGCAATCAATAATTTTACAAGATGAATAGAAAAAAACACTGATAAAAACAGCTTTCATGTTAAAAAATATATTATAATCATAATTTACAATATAAGCCTATGATCGATAAATTTGTATTATATAATAATTATTAAGAGAAAATTAAATTAAGATTACTGACAAATAATAACATATGAAACGTTTGTCAGATGCGATATTTCTTTTCCAATGATTTATTACAATAATTAATAATTGTGAGAATTTTATTGATATATAAGAGAATAAAATGCAAAAGCACAATTTTCATTATTAGAAGTCAGAACGACATATGAATTAATTAAAATTAATTATACGTTAAAGTATTAAAATGCAGTATCTATTAAAATAAATTATAATCATTGCATTATCGTTTGAAGGCATTTTTTAATGTAACCGCTTTGATGCTACTTTGTAAAAAGGGTTAAATATATATCGACTATCAAGGAATATAATGATATATCGTATATAAAAAGGCATTAATTATAAAAAAAGCTGTAGAATATATTAAGCATATATAATAATGTGAAAATTTCCATGTGACGATGACGCTTTTCAGTCGAATAAATAACATGAAAAGATAATATAATAATAATGTCTAAAAATTTATTTTTCGGCTCATTCGTTCGTTTATTGTGAATTAATTATGTATATAATAAAGGGAAGCAACAGGGTGTATCGTTAACCAAGTGAACTTAATATAATTGATTGAGTTTTATGTGGTCAATTATGTGAACGTTGAACAAACCAAACAAACTCGGACCAAATCAATTTTCAAACGGGAAATTTGTGTGGGCACGCACGCACGCACGCACGTGTCAACACGATTTTACATTTTTAAGATGTGATTGAATATCAACAAAGTTAATCCTTAGAAAAAAAACAATATTTTTTAATTGTAGTGAATTGTGAATTGTCGTATTGGAAAATGATTGATGAAAATTTATGACTATATATATATATATATATATATAAAGAAAAAATGTGATAAAATTACCTTATTGGATCTAAGGGTGACTTTTCCGCCGCAACGTGCGCAACAACGCGTGTGGCAATAATTGCACACGTGGCCAATACCGTCTGCAAATTTCGTTTTCAGACAAATATGGCACGTGGCATCCAATTCGACGCCGGCACGTTTTTGCTGTTCCGATCTTTGTCTGATGGTATCTTCTAAAACGGCGACTTCGTCCTGTTTGCGCCTGAAAATAAAAATTTACATATATATCAAGTATCAGTATAATTCAAAAATAAAATAATTTAAACCTTATAATGCATCAGTGGATCCGTGTGCGAATTCGCACACGGGTCCACTAATGCACCGCGTGTGTTAGGTCATTAAACGTATAAATTTAATTTAATATTTTTGGTATAAAAATAAATATATCAGATTTAATCGAAATGAACTTAGTTATTATAAACATTCACTTTAAAAAATAAAATAAATGAAAAATAATAAATTGTAATTAATTTAAAGGACGGTTATAGAAAAAATATTAAATTTAAAAATCACATTTAAAAAGTATATAAAAATATGGTGACGAAAAGTATCGTTACGTTGTATAAAAACAGTAGTACGGATAAAATTTACAATGTACACGTTTATAACCGTACCTTAAAAGGCTATCGGTCAAAATCGAAAGAAAATTGGATCGTAAATGAAAACATATAATAATAAATTAAACGCGGACACGACAAGGATATATATATTATGAGTTGTAAAAATCAATTAAGATTAAATTGTAAAAATAAAGAAGCATTTGACGAAATAAAATGCTACACTACTGCACACATTCTTCGCAAACACCGTGTATATGGAAATCGCATAAAAAATACAAGTTATTCATACGAATTTTAATATGTTTGAAAAGATGCATTCCAAAAAATATCTGGATAAAAAAGTCAATTATAGAAATTCAAAGAAGTTCCTTTAAATAAATAAATGCGTTCTAAAAAATCCCCAATTTTTTTATAATAAAAAAATATATTTGTTCAAAATTAAAAAAGGCACTTAATAATACGTCATGATTATTTTTTTAAATATTTTTTTTAATAAACAACACAATTATTATAACTTATAAAACTAAAATTTATTCATCCTAAATATTGAAAGCAATAATCAAGCTTCATTTATATGAAATATATTTCAAAAATCATTTTTCCGCACCGCGTTAACGTTAAAGCGCGTAAACCAAGGGATGACTTTATATATAATATACCATATATTTATTTATTTTTAAATAAGTTTAAAATTTGTTTCTGACTATTTTTATTATGTTATATAAAATAAATCGATAGCTCAATAGCTACTTCTTGTAAAGTTCTTCTTAGCTTGAATTGCTCTTAATTTCAAATTGCACGGCGCTAATTCGTTTATTTTCAAAGTCGATTCAATAATTTAATATGTAATTTTTGAATATGATTTTTCTCTAAAGAGCCACTCAAATATTATACTTATTTCAACGAACAACAGACTTCAAGTATACACGTGAAAATATAAGTCGATTACCAATTAATTATATTATCTTAAAAACAAAAACAATCAATTATAAACGAATTATATAAATTAAATATATTATGAAAATAGTATGTAAGATTATGTTCACAAAAAATATTTCGTTACACACACACAGACATATATATATATATATATATATATATATATATATATATATATATATATATATATATTATAAATATCAAATAATTACTGATATAATTCAGAACCCTTCTCTAATTTCTGAGGGAGCGTTGATAATAAAACCTTTACACTACCAGAAGAATAAGTGACAATTGAATTATGTTCACAAATAGATATGCTGAAATGTTATAGATATATATATATATATATATATATATATATATATATATATATATATATATATATATATATATATATATATTACTTTACGTACAAAACACATAGGGAAGCCTTATATATTCTTGACATTGGTAATTCTTTTTTATATTCACCAACATGAAAATAAAATAATAAAAAATACGTATTAAAATAACCGCTGAACTTTCATGAACATTTTTAAGACAATACAAATTCATAAAATATTACTGTTGCTGAGCAAAATTCGAAATAATAATAATAATAATAATAATGCGCAACGATCGAAGTTTTTTCGTCGACGATAATTAAGCGGTATTAGAATTACAAAAGCGTTCGATGAAATCCGACATCGTTTCTCGTCATATTCTCGATTTTTTATTATTATTTTTTTATATAATCTTCGTTTCATAACAAATTCCAATTTGGCGCGCAATTATCGCAAAAACGGGAAAAAACCGGAACAAATTACAAGTTATTTTTGCAGAGAGGGGGGGTATATGAGTGGTCTCGTAACGAGATCTCGAAAATGGAAAATTGCATACAAAATTAATGTAAATTGCTATCTCTGCGGATGATAATTTGAATTTCTGATAAGTGAAGTGCAATTTGTTACTGTGTTTACATCTAAATAAATATAACGATATACCTTAAAAATAATAATATAAAAACATAAGGGTAAAATTTCTTCATCAGTTCGATTGATTGTTGTATAAGAAAGATTTTTTTTAATTATTTATATATTTTAATTTATATTAATTATTACATCATAAAAACATCTCGATTTAAAAACGATTAATATTTGATGTGATGCAATGCAGCTATGTATATTTTTGTAAAAGTTTTTAAAATGATATCAGTACAAAAAAAAGTTATTGAAAAATATGTAACCTTAACAAATATTATATATTCATAGTCAATTTTTTACCTTTTTAAAAAATACATAAATTAAAGTTTTAATATTAATATTTTTTTAAAATCGAGTCACTAATACAACGCTTAATCATTAGACGATATTACTTTTCAAAGTATTAATTTGTTAGGTCAGAATGTAATTAATTAATTAAATTCGTAATTAATTATTTAAACTATTAAATAATTAATTACGAATCTATCTAATGACTAATATTACATTACTTTAAAACATATTTTTTGAAATAAAAAATTGTTTTCTTTTTAATTTATCATTTTAATAATGAAAAATAAAGGGTGTAAAGGAAACATTATTTTAATATCACATATAATAAGTAAGTATGATAATTTTTCTCAATTAATACTTAACATTTAATCATTGTAAAACATTTTTATCGTATATATTAAATGAAGTGATCAACACGAAAAATCAACTTATAAAACAAAATAATTTTGTAATTTATTTAGTAGTATCTTGTGAAAAAATAAATATATTTTTAACATAATTTTAAAAAAGTTAAAACTTTAACACTTAATAGATTTGAATTAAAATTTAAACAGAAAAATAATTGAAAACTAAAATACCAAACATATTCATATTAAATTATTTAATTAATAATTACGAGCATAACAATAAAATTGTCCTGAAATAAATAATTCCGTAATTGAACGTCACCTATCATAAATTTCCTTTTAAATAGCTTTTAACAATAAAAAATTCGCCTGTATTTTCATCCTGTTTTTAGATTATTAATTTAATCTGAAAATTATTTAGCTAAAATAATTAAGTCAAAGAAAATTCAAAGTTTAAAGTAAATATTACTATATTAGTTATATATCTATACATAAATCGATAAAAATATTTAAATTTTTCTTTTGTATATAAATTAAAAATTACATTTTCCTGATATACAATGAAATACATTAAATAATATTTAACAGACAGCTTTCGAAAAAATAATTTTTCACAAAAAAATAATAAGAAACATTATTAAATTCGCAGCATTATAATAAAATATATTATGACAAGCATTGGCAAATGAAAAATTTTCAACAAATTTACGATCGAATATTATTTATTAAAATTATTTTCTATTATAAAAGTTTGTTCAACAATTGTGTATGGTAATATTAACGATTAGTCTAAAAGATAAGTGCATCGATTTTGGCGTGTGTAATTTGTAATACGCATCATTTTCAAATAATTTTACAACTTTACATTATAATTTTAAACTCTTACTGAGAATTATATATTTTAGAATAATTACATTTACATTGGAATTTAAAAAAAATGTATGATATGGCAATTTAGATAACTTTTATTTAGTTGTGTGTTTATTTGTTCACTATATATATAATATGTAAAGTCAGTAAAATATTGCTAATTTTAGTTTTCAGTAAAATTAACATATATCACTTGTGTATCATTTCATTTGACACTGATTTTAGTATTGAATAACATTTATTTACTCCTTTTTTAGTCCTAAATAGATAAAAATAAAGTACGTATTTTAAATCACTGATCATATATTAGTGATGATTTCAATATAATTTAATGAATTAAAAAAAAATAAATTTATTAAAACGTCATATAATAGTGTATTTTTTTTAATACAGAAGCCTGCAGAATAAGTTTTTTTGCGGCAGACCAAATATTAATTGTTAAAATTAATTTTAAAAAAACAGTAACTTTTCAATGCATACTTTTATGACGAACAATAATAAAAAATATTAAAATATTATATTTTTAAAGAAAAGATTTAAAGAAAAAAATTCCAATTCATTCTAAACTCCTTTAATCAATTTCTAACTTTATCTCTCACCTATTCTTCAGTGGTGATATTTTTTTAATAAGAAAATAGATATAAAAGTTTGAATATTACACTTTTTTAATTCCATGGGGAAATATAATATTATACATATATATATATATATATATATATATATATATATATATATATATATATATATATATATATATTTATATATATATGCATTTCAGGTTACTGTTTGGGACTTAAATCGACATGGTCCCAATGTTTTTTTATGTGAAATATTATTAAAAAATAGTTTGATGCCTTTAAACGACGAACCAGAATGATATTATTATTTAACTGCTCACGAAGAAACCTTACCAGCACATTTAAGGGTACATATATTTATTTAAACATTTTTTATATGTATAATGAATCATTGAATCATTTCTCATAATATATGATCGTTGAATTTTTAGAAATTTCGTGAGGATCAATATGATATCATTGATATGGAATCAGCAATTACACCAACTGATCATCTTTTATTGATAAGAACAAGTGACGCAACAGTTTTACACGAAGATTGTTGAACTGGCTGAATCGTTAATAGTCGAACTTGTATAGTGAAATCGTATCCTGAAATGAAATTCCAAAGGGCACATAGTGAATATTTTGCACTTGCGTCATCTCGTTTATTATGCCAAAGAACGTGAGCAATATCCAACGTTCAACCATTATTTATGACTCGTTCGTTGATATTGCATTTCAGAAACTTTTTTCATGCCATTGTCTAACGCTGTTGAAATTCCACACCGTCTGCCATTATACTATACATCCGTATATAATCACATTTCTTTTATCGTATTTGACAGATTATTTCGGTTTTGTATTTCAGTATTGCTCTCTCTCCCTCTGATGTCCTATTTAGTATTTATACAAATTAAAAAAAATCTTAAGGAAAACTTATGAATATGAGAAATAACTTTGACCAATGGTCAACTATGAAAATAACCCTTCAAAGGATCAAAACGTTCTTATGAACATTTTGATCTTTGATATTAAGATAGAATGTAAGTATAAAGGGAAAAGGAAAAATTGAATTAATCTATGAAAAATTTGATTAATATTATATTATTATAATAATATAATATTAATATGATTAATATTATATTATATATATATATATATATATATATATATATATATATATATATATATATATATATAATAAATTAGAAGTTACAGAAAAATGTGAAATACGAAAAGAATCTTCATAGACTACAATTTTTTTTATAAATATTTTTAGTCTTTAAATTTTTGTATTGTTACAATTACTAATGCAAAAATTAACTTTTATTCAGGTATCATTTAGGTAAATTACAATTAAATTTCTTCATTAGTAAAATATATAGAAAGAACAGACTCCTTTATATATTCTATAATAATATAAAAGTTGAAATGAATATGAAAAATTTATGTAAATTATACATTTAGAAATTGTCAAAATCAAATTAAATTAAAACAAGTATGGAAAAAACTAAAAGATTAATACCAAAAACTACAGATCTAAGTAAAAATTAATATTATATTTAAATAAAATGTTGAACTGTATTTAAATTCAAAGTTAAATTGTATTATTGAGTTTGTATTTTACTTAAGAAAAGAAAGTATGATAAGAAAAACTTTTGCGAAATCGTAATTACAAAATACGATCATAAAAATGTTTTACTCAGACCTTTTATAAAATAACTAAATATAAATTATTTACAAAGACATTTAATTAATATAATAATCATATAGAGGTAAATTATAATCTGAATTTGATTAAATGCTTAAAGCGAGAAATGTTATGTGATAATTATGAATTTTATGACAATTTTTCTTATTTCACGAAATGCCCTATTTTTTTAAATTATGCTTTAATATTCTATTTCTATGGTTCCTTTTTAGATATTTCTTAACTATAAATGAAAGTACAATTTTCGACTTTATTTTTTTCTTTTTGTGAAATAAAATTATATATATATATATATATATATATATATATATATATACGTGTGTGTGTGTAGGATAGAATAAAAGAGAAGGCTCCCACGCAAAAGTAAGATATAAATGATGCAAACATTACGTAGGATATAATTATCTTATCTGGCTGAAACTACGTAAAATTTTCAAAATTGGCACATCTGTCTGAAAAACATTCGATATTATGAAAATAATTTCGTTTCAGATCGGCGACTCTTATCGTATAATTATTGCTGTTTGAGTATCGCGAACAATACATATACAAGTATGTCTATTATTAATATAATTATATAAAACCCACTTAACAGATTTCGGTGTCTATTTTTGATGAGATTTAACGAAGGGGAGGTCAGAAATAATTTTCAGTGTTATGAAAGGCGTCGCGGGTTCGTTGCTTAAAAAATGTAAATTTTAAGGACGTCAATAAACTATTATATAATATCACGCGATGCTTTAAAAAATTTTCACATGATAATATTTGAAATAGTGATTTTAGAAATAAAAAAAATAATAAATAATGCTGAAAAGTGAATAATTTAAAAATTATATACTATATATTGAAAAGAAACAAAGACTGAATTCAATTATTGTGCTACATTTATTTTTCATGCAATAAGGAAAAACGTACGTAATTGAATGCCAAATGGGAATTTGATCTTATTACATCATTAGATGTTTTATATTTAGATATTGCAAATAAGAAAAACAAAATAAAATAAATTAGTAAATATACATTATATTAATTGAAAAAAGGATATATCAAATATTTATTATTTTAACGAATCTAATAGCGGATTATAAAATTTGACAAAGAAATAATTTTATATTTCATTCACAATATTTTAGTAATTATATATCAATAATAAAACATATTATCACAATAGTTATTTTTTATTACTCATCATCTTTATACTTAATTTTTATTTAAAATAATCTGAATATTTTAATTTAAGATAAGATTTCCAAATGCTGGCAATATAAAAAAATTTAATAATTAAGCAAATAACATTTTTATTATCATTTTTTTTTATTAATTGATGAAATGGTGTTTAACAAAGAATATTATAAATTTTAAAATTAAAAATTAGGTTTCAATATGTGAACTTTTAAATTGGAACAAATTAATACATAATATAATCATGATAATGAATTATTTTATGATATATTACGCAAAAATATATTAATAAAAATGTCAATTTTTACATAATAATTATATCAATAAGTATTAATATTTATATTGCATATATAATATCAGATTTTAATCGATAAATATATTATATTTTTGTGTATTAGCCATTTTTTAACGTGGGTTTATCGGTTGATGCTATATAACAGATAGACTGGTAGAATCATCAATGCGGATATTTTTAACCCGCGGATAAAACCCCAGATTATTACCCCCGTGTTGTCAAAGGGTTGGAAACTGTCTTATTTTATACGTAAAATGATATAATCGCAAAGCTTTTTGTACAAAAAAAGTTCTAAAGAAATGTGATGGCAAATATAGCCATTAAACTATAGAACATTATTGAATAATCATTGTTAAAATGTGTTTACAAAAATTCTTTACAAAAAAAAGAAGAAGAACATCATATATTATTGAAACAATTACACATACGAGAGACATGTAATTTTAGAATTAAAATTAGTAATGAGAATGAACATTCAACAGATCAATCGGCAAACCTTATAACGTGAATTTTCCACGAACGATCGCCTTAATTCCATATGGCAACAAATAAAATATATTCGTATTATTTCTTTATATAATAACAACATTACAATATATCATTTTATTTTCGTATGCAAAATATATTCTTTAATTTTATTATCAATATTGAAAATATTGATGAACATTATTTTTATTAAATGTTTAAACAAAGTATAGAGTTAAATTATATATATATATATATATATATATATATATATATATATATATATATATATATATATATATATATATATATATATATATAATCGGAAATATTTAATCATATATAGCATTAAGCGTATATTAGGAAAAAACACGATTTCGTCTTTGTGTTGTTAGATTAAAGTGAAATTCAATACAAATCACAAATGAAAATTCGATAATTTTTCTCCTATTATGTTTGCTTGAAACTCAATAGAGAACAATGTAATACACTATTTAAATATATATATATATATATATATATATATATATATATATATATATATATAAATATATTAGTGTGTGTTTCTTTATTTTTTTTTAAATAAATAATTAATGAAATAATCGCAGTGATAAGAGTACATTAACAAGAGATGAATGTTATATTTTTTTACCTCATGATTTCGTTTTCGCGCTGCTCTTCCTGTTTCTGCCTGAGCATAACTGATTCAATGATGGCGCGCTCCTCGGCAGTCAGATGCGAAAGGTCGGGCATTTCGTCCATGATGATGAGATTGGAACGCGCGCGTGAATGTATCTATCGCGCGACAGCCATCGAACGATCACGAGCGCATATTAAGCGCGACGACGACTATATCGCGGGGCACACGAGCGCGGTCACGGGCACACACCGGAACTCATATATATATATATATATATATATACATATATATATATATATATATATATAAATATATATATATATATATATATATATATATATATATATGTATATGCGAAAAAACAAAATTTAGGGGGGGTGGGTATAAAAACTGGGATGATGACGTCGATGACGACGACTCCGACGAATCGTGATATCGGGAGAGGGGGGACAAGGGGGGGCGGACGAGAGGTGGTTTTTTTTTATTATTTTTTTTTCAGCGCGCGGAACGACGTCGGCGCTCCGCGTGCATGTCGCGCCCCCGTATACCGAGACGGGCGCTCATGCGGCTTAATAAATAATAGTGATGCGTTAATCGTCGTCCAATGGCGATCGTCGGGCGCTGTGACGTCAGCGCAACCCCGCTTATTGATTGCGGCGGGCGGGGGCGGACGAAACGGACGGTGGTGCGCATGCGCTACGCCCGCCCGCACCGGCGACTGAAAAACCCTTCATCGCTTTCCGCCACATATCAATATATCGTATATCGTTTACCTTTTATATATATATATATATATATATATATATATATATATATATATATTATTTTTTTTATCCTACCTATAAGACGTTCCGCCATTGTTTTTGTTTTAACCGTAAAAAAAACAATACCAACAAAAATATATATAAAAGACGAACGGATTGAACAAGTAATGTTTTATAAATATTTGGGGACGTATATAACAACAATCCACGATCCCAAGATAGATATCCGTTCTAGAATATAACAAACTAGAACACAATTTATAGTCATGAAAAAAGTTTTTAAACGTTTAGGTGCACATATATGGTATGAAAAATACGTACGTTTAAGTGTTATGTTTTTTCTGTTCTTCTATATGGTGTCGAATCATGGATACTGGACCCTGGTACCGAAAAACGTTTGGAAGCTTTCAAGTTGTGGTGCTACCGGAGAATACTAAATATATCTAGGACCGATAATGTAGCAATTAAAGAGGTTTTGGTTAAAATAAATAAAAGTCCAGAAATATTTATAACAATTAAATTGAGGAAAATGCAATACCTCGGCCACATCTAGACAAATGATAAATACAGGCTTCTCTAGATATTTTTGGAAGGAAAAATTTTGACGTCAAAATTCATAACTTAAAGATCTTCGTCGTTGGTTCAACTGTTCGTCAATAGAAATTTTTCGAATGGCCGTATCGAAAGTTTCTATAGCCGTGTGAATCGCCAATCTTCATGAGGAAACGGCGTGAAGAAGAGAAGATAAGACATTCCATAAAAACTCGTTTAAATTATTATGAATCTATGTTTTACGTATTTGTTCAAAAATATATAAAGAAATATTAAATTCTAATGATTAAATTAATACGTAAAAATGTATGGAAATTTGTTTCATTCGTTTGAACTACGGTGTTATGTACAACTGTGATAATGATGCGAGTAATATGAATGAAAATCTTTATTATGGTCCACGCGGACAAGACCTTATACGATTACACTCGTAGCTCGAAGGTTTTTCAAAATGTCAGACTAATAGTAATCGGATGCGTAACGACGAGACGAATCGAACGCCTGAAAACCGTTTAAAAATCGAAAAATTTTCAGCAAAGTTAGGTGTTTTTTTTTTTTTTTGAAAATAGCGATTTCAAAAAACGAAAACTGTTTTTTTTTTCAAAAATTGCAAAATAGTAGTTGATTAGATTAAATTCGCGCGCGAAAAAAAACGCGTAAATGTTAAAATTAACGGCGTTTATGCGGAATATTTGTTTGTGAAAACATGCGCTTCTCATTGAAAGAAACTTCATACCGATAAGATTTTTTTTTTTGGTTTTTCTCGATCTAATTGGAATTTCATTCGATCGAACGTTCTTCGATGCAAAATTTCGTTTGACTTACACGTGTGAGCTTTTAAACTAACCAGTTAATTAAAATATATTAAACTATACACCGACGGATACGTTTCGACGAAACAAATTATTCGCCGAAAGCGATTCTGAAAATGCGATATTTTAAGAAAATTATGAGCTGAAACGTTTTGGAAAATGTATGAAAATGATTTAAAGCGAATCTTATACGAGTACTCATTAGAGTTTGGCATCATCAAACGCGTTCAAACGAGAGGAATCAAATGCTGAAAACGATATTAGGAATCTTTTTTTTTTTTAGCAAAGTTATTGGCGTTAAACAATTAAAATGAGTGTTTGAAAATTTACTTTATTCGTTTGTACTTTAATAAGACCCGATTAATTCGTAAAGAATTTATATTAAATGCGTTTTATTAACAGAAATAATATAATGATTTATTTGTTTTATTATTTTATTGACAGAAATAATTAATAAATAATATAAATCAAGAAATATATTTTCGTTGGGAGGAATCTCACAACCGCATTTAATTTTAACGAAATTATTATGAGATTGAACATCAATTGGAGTAAAATATACTGTCACTTAGTTACAAATTATCTGATCAATAAGACATTTTACAAAAACTCGTTTAGGTTATTACGAAATTTAAGTCTTAGATTTTTCTTCATAGAAAGTGAAGTTCAAAAATATATTAAAATATGGGAAATGTTAAAATACATTAATTTTACACCACTACTAGTTTAGTAACGGAAGAAAATCATGGAGATTTTATATGTTTGTCACTCTATATGTAGTAATTTTTTCAGTAATCTTTTTACGATTCTCGAAACTCAATTATAAATGTATGAAATGCAAAAAATGAATTACTCTTTACACATTTTTATTTAAATTTCATTGTTAGTGGTTTTATCTGAATGGATTCGTGTAATATATTTTTGATCATTTTTCGATAACAATACACGAATCAATTAATTACTCAATTAAAGACAATTTTAAAACATTTCAATTTCTTTCATTTCCCACAACTTTGCTAAAAAAATTCGTATTCAATTTATGATTCCTAATATCAAGACGCATCCATAATTACGTACTGCATAATATCTCCACGAATTAATCAGATATTTTTGAAATTCAAACGAATATAGCGAATTTCCATATATTTTTACTCATTTCCTTTTCAAAAAAAAAAAAATACTTTCCAAAATTGTTTTCAGCATACGACTCCTTTCGTCTGGACGATGCATAACTTGCTACAAAATCTGCACAAATTAGCTAAATATTATTCCGACCATGGGGGGGAGTAGTATAATGCTTTATATATAATTACTGCAGGTAATCGGCGTCTAGTTAAGTCTAGAGATAAGTTTTTGAAAAAAAACCCTATTCTTTATAAATGTAAAATATAGATAAGACGAGATACGATGATGTCGATAAGTTTGGAAAACACAAAGTTAATCACGAAGTTAATCGCACGACGATATCGTGTACGGAATTTCACATGTTGGAAAGGCGTTACCGTTTTATAATTGGTCGAGCCCGATAAGGATTGACGGACGGTCACCTATAAAAACGGTAGTGCGACCAAAGAACGCCGTCTTCATCTTGAGCAGGCTATGCTCGGTGAAGTCCAGGAGAGCTTCGTCCTTGAGCTATCTTCGCTCGGAAAAGCTCGAGCTCCGGTTCGTAGAGGAAGCCTACGGTGTCCAAGCCAGCAGCTTCGAGAGTCTTCCAGTGTACGGAACCAGTTGTGTAAACTTTGACGGAGAAGCTGACAGCGACATCTGAACCTCTCGAAAGAACGACTATTGGACGTAGAAACGTCCAGGTCAGCGGTTTGGAAATTCTTAACTTATCGTATCTCTTAATGTATTTCTGATTACTAAATACAAATGATCAAAGACACATTAGAGATATAACATAAATCACTAAATACAAATAATCAGAGATACGATAAGTTAAGAATTTCCAAACCGCTGACCTGGACGTTTCTACGTCCAATAGTCGTTTTTTCGAGAGGTTCAGTTGTCGCTGTCAGCTTCTCCGTCAAAGTTTACACAACTGGTTCCGTACACTGGAAGACTCTCGAAGCTGCTGGCTTGGACACCGTAGGCTTCCTCTACGAACCGGAGCTCGAGCTTTTCCGAGCGAAGATAGCTCAAGGACGAAGCTCTCCTGGACTTCACCGAGCATAGCCTGCTCAAGATGAAGACGGCGTTCTTTGGTCGCACTACCGTTTTTATAGGTGACCGTCCGTCAATCCTTATCGGGCTCGACCAATTATAAAACGGTAACGCCTTTCCAACATGTGAAATTCCGTACACGATATCGTCGTGCGATTAACTTCGTGATTAACTTTGTGTTTTCCAAACTTATCGACATCATCGTATCTCGTCTTATCTATATTTTACATTTATAAAGAATAGATTTTTTTTTCATAAGCTTATCTCGAGACTTAACTAGACGCCGATTACCTGCAGTAATTATATTTAATGCATTATACTGCTCCCCCCCCCCATGGTCGTAACAATATTACAATTCGAAAGTTAACCCTTGTAAAACACACTTATTTTCATACATTTTCGTATACTTTTCGGCTTATAACTTTGCTAAAAAGGCTTCGATTTCAAATCGGCTTTCGGCAAATAATTCGTCTCGTCGATACGCATCCGAAGGTGTATAGGTTGACATGTAATCTGTTTTAATTAGACCGGATATGTATGAAAAGTCATTCATATAAGACTTTTAAATTTTGTATCGAAAAGCATTTTCGTTTTTTCTTAATTGCAATTAGTTTGATAAAAAGAAAACGAAATAATCCTCTCAGTATGATATTTTCTATCAAAAGCGCACGTTTTGACGAAACATTCAAATGAAAAACCCCGCGTATCCACGGTTAATTTTGATATTTTTGCGCGCGAATACGATCTAATAAATTATTTTGCAATTTTTCATAAAACATCCGTTTTCTTTTTAAAATTTTGATTTTTTCCCAGAATGTTTTTTTTTCGTGTTCAACCCAATTTTTATTAGCAGAGTCGATAGAAAAAAATATATTTTGATCAATTTGACCTACCATCTTATATAACATATGATTTAATTAAATTTCTGCTTTTTCGTTTTCTGTTTAAAAATGAAAAAAATTAAATTAAACAAAAAAATTTGCATAATTAATCAAAAGCATGTAAAAATATTTAAGCAATAATTAATTGTTTTCTTATTCTGGAATATCAGTTCTAACTTTGAAAATTTGATGTGAAAAAAATATTCTTAAGTATTTTTATATATTTTTTAATGTAAAAAATCATTTAAATTGTCTTTTAATATATGGTATACTTTTTCACTGATATCTTGATAATTGTTTATTTGTAGATGTGGAGCTAAAATTTTCTTTTTCCTATTTTTTTATAAAAATAAATAAATAAGTAGTCACATGGATATATAATAAAATAAGATATGAAATAAATATAAATTGAAATAAAATATAATACTATCAATTATTAAATTCGAAAATCTAACGATATAAATAAATAATAATATGAAATATAAATCACAAAAAAAAAATATTTATTATCGAATAATAATTTACAAAATCAAATACATGAATTACTTGATCTAGATTTTAATGGTACAAATGGATTTGTCTAAATATGAGACGGTAAAACACAACATATAATTTTTTTCATAAGAAAACATAAATTAAATTACAGATTAATCAGATATAATAAAACATAATCGCTTTCTTATTTTCACGTAATTTAAAGTTATATTTATATAGGACATAATCTATTCAGTCAAATTTACATATTATTATAATGACTTTAAAAATTATGATACACTATTAAACAGATTTAAATAATAAAAAAGGATGTTTGTCTTTTTATATGAAATTTTAAAGTAATAATAAGGTAACGATTCTAAAGAAGTTAGTAATAACTTGCACTTAAACACATTTTAGGTAGTGGAATATTGTTGTAAAAAATTGCAAATGTTTATTAATATTATTATTATTGTAATTATTTCGTAAAATTATATATATATATATATATATATATATATATATATAATATGTACAATATATATAACAATAAAAATATGGAAAAAAAATATCTATTTTACAAAATCGTTTTTCCGTCGTATAAATATTTAGAATACTATATACAATTTAAACCAAAAAAGTTAAAAAAATAAATAAAAATCAGAACATACAGAAAGCAAAAAATTTTTTTGTGAATGATAATAATGAAAATAACTTCTTTTTATAAGAAATATAAAACTTACTACATTCACACAAAAATTAATATAATAAACTTTCTTAACAATGAATATACCTATAAATGACTTATTTTGTCTTTGATTATTAATATTTATTTAATATTAAACGTTACATATTAATGTTTCGTATAAAATTTAACATATATCTGCTATTTCACGAATTTCCGACTATCTTAAAGAGGGAAAATTCTATAATATTACTTATATATTTATTATATAATACGATTTTATAATACGGAGGAATCGTTGCAAATCTGCAGATATGTTTGTTAAAATATCAATAATTAATTATTATTTGGTTAAAAGATACATTGACATTATCTGCTAAAGTTATTTTTAAATATAAAGTTAATGACTACATAATAATAATATGTGTATAAAATTTAATCATACAACTACATAATATCAACATATATACACATCTTTACATTTAATTAACATTAAATATAAATATAACATCACTTCACTACATGGCATTTTAAAAACTAAATATAAAAACTGCATTTGTACTAAATTTATTAATATATGTAAATAATTGCTTTCAATTCGATATATCCCAGTTGAAAAACACGAATAAATATTTGGAAGATAAAACAAATCAAAATTGAGATATAAATATATCAAACATTTGTCACAGCATATAAACAAACATTTTATTATATCGTCAAATTAAAACCATTATAATACACATGTATAAAGTTTACAATTTATCATTGACAACTGGTTTAATTCAATGAATGTAAATATTTCAATTATAAAATCTACTATTACAAAAATGAAACATAATATCAAAAAAAAAAATGGAATATAATATAATGCATAAACATTATAAAATGAAATATTTAAAGCAATATGGCACATACTCGAACATGTTATATAATAAATGCTTAATATTTAAGTATAAAATTCATGCAAATACCTCATAAAACTAAAAAAATAAAAATAGCGAACCATTATTTTCTTAACTGAGTATCAGAAGTAAAAGTTTCTTAATAAAATATTATAAAATAATACATTGGGTTGGTTCCAAATTCTGATTGCGTTTTAAAACAAACAATTCCAACATAATACCAGATTATCGATGAAACAGTACAGATTATAATAAAAGGAAGGCTTGATCAAGGATTGCATTATAAAAAAAACTTAGAATGAAATCTATTGAGTAATTGATTTCTAATGATTAGTAAAATATGACCATGACATAAGATAAAATAATTAATATTTAATTGTCGTGACATATAAAGTATATCTCTAAGAATTTTCTTAATGATCATGAGTAGTAATATACACATATACATTTATATATATTTACATACAAGTTACTAAATATAAAAAAATATAAATGCGCTACAAAATGTAAATTGACTTCGTTTAAACAGAAAATTAATTGTAATTAATTGCATCTAATTATATTAATTTCTTAATATTTTGCAAAATATATGAGTGCCATTATATTTAAGCAGCTTTCATCAATAAAAACTTGGAGATTACATTTATTATAATACAATATATAATATATTTTCAAAAATTAAAAGTGATATTTCAAGAATAATATTTTTCTTGAAGATTAAAAGAACATTAAATAAAAATAAATTATATTAAATAATACTCGATTGATATTAAACTGGCATTTTCATGTTAAGATTAATGTCATATTTTATAATTAAAAATATGAAAAAGGCAAATATTTAAATAAGACGATTTATAATTTTTAAAATTATAAACCAATTAAATAATTAAATTTAATATTGCACTGTAGTGGAATAAAAAAATCATAAGATTAGATTAGAAAATACGAATTTCACAATAATAAAAAAATATAATAAATGTATTGTTGAAAAATAAACTATAAAATATGATATTTAATCTATTGCAAAATACTTAAATAAACTTAAAACACTTTTGTTTATCGTGCGGTATTCGAGTTTTAAAAAGAATAGAATCAGCTCTATATTGCGTATTTAATAATGGCATATAACCAAAAACCTGAAAGAAAACAATAAAACATAATTTTAATCATTCCGTTTTATAAGTGTATATACAAAAAGCAAATACAAACCTGAGTAAAAAAATTTATGCATTTGTGACGTTCATTAAAATGGGTCTCGTCTTCGGACAAAGATACGGGGCATCCGGGACAACGAAAAGTCCAACGTGATGTGACCTAGAATATTTTTCATATTTATAACAAAAAATATGGATTGCGCTACATATTAAAATTTCATATGAAAAATAAACACCTTCACAGGAGGTTTTCTTGTAATATGTGATACAAGAAAATTCATTGCGATATCTTCACAATTCATATATTCATCAACTTTATCTCTGATGGCTTGAGGTAACCAGTTCCAATAAAGATATGTATAATATTTATGAACGAATGCTGCACCCGTAAGAACCATACTTAATTCGCAACTGTAATTCGAATTATATAACCAACCATTATTATAATTTAAGTCCCATGCATGAAAACGACCTGGAAAGCCAACAACTCGATCTCGATGCTCTCGCCACACTCTAAAAATTTTTTTTTTAATATAATAAAATACAATAGATATAAATTTAAAAATATCAAGTAAACAATACCTAAAACCAAACATTATCTCATCATGTCGTAAATGCGCATCATCATCCATCGATAAAATTGCTTCTGTTTCAATAACATCATATGGTAAAAATCTATTATTGAGCGAATTACGCATGGCCTTGACAATAACAACTGGAACGCCTATATCTGGCCATTGTAATTCCTCTGATGGAGGTTTTGGACTATTCCATACGACAACAACTTTGTTCAAATATGGTAATCCATATAGCATAGAAATACTATTTAATAATACTTTTTCTCTTTCATAAGTCAGCATTACAATAGTAAATTGTTCCCTTGGTTGATTTCCACCTAAAGCTTCACAAAATTCTTTCCCAGCACCTCCTGCACCTTTACCAATAGGTCTAAAACCGTGTTCTGATCCCATAAACTTAGCATCAGATGGTAAAATAATATCAAATGGAAGTTGAGCATACAGATTAAAAGGATCTCCCCAGTCATTCCATATTTCATATCCTTGCGTTAACATTAAAGAATAGTTTCTTTTGAAAGCGAGACTTGCATATGGTGCCTCAATGGGACCTAAAGATTCTTCAGGCTCTGTTTCAGGAATAACAGGATCTGTTCGTAGAGGTGTAAAAGAGGAATTAAATACGGATACCGCTTTTACAGATTCAACAGCTTTAGGAGGAATATTTAAACGATTTCTAACAATAGCTATTACTGTATCAACAGTGGTTTGAACTGAACTTAAATATTTTTCCCAAATCATTCGACCTTGTCTTCGCATGCTTAATAAATCTGCGTCGGGTATAGCACGCAAAAAAAAATGTAGTTCCGTAACTCTCGCTTTAGGTAGAAATATGGCGCATTTTTTCCAATCAATAACTTCTGAATATGGGAGAAGTATTTGATCCCCTCCTAAAATAACTGGAACCGCACCAGACCTTAAAGTTTCGAACAATCTTGCTTGCAATAGAGTAGTAGAAATATAATTTTGATTACCAGGAGCAAATATTAGTACATAAGTTGAATCTTTTAAAATATTTCTTCTTGAGGAATCAGTACCGCACAACGACCAATCTCTTATTGGTGCAATCGTTTTTTGTTCAGTAGCTGGAATGCATTCAAATTGAAAAAAAAACGCGCCTGAATGAGAACTCATTTTCGACATTCTTTTTAAATAAAAAATAGCAAAATTATCCATTGCTAAATCATCATCAGAATTTTGATCATCATAATTTTTAGAATTATCACCCATATCTTTTAATATGTTATTGTTATGTAAAGTAGGTTTCATCTCACCTTGAAATGAAAGTAAATATTTTCTTCGAGCTGGCACTATCGGAGCGCACTCATGCCAAACATCACCACCAGGCGGACCTAACATTGGTGGTACTATAATATCAAATCCATGTCTAAACTGGTTGTGTAAATATATAGATTGTACTAACATTGCTCTACCAGTATTTAAATTATAAAAAATATTGCCAGAACCGATACTCAAATCTCTTCGGGCTAAATTGAATAAAATATGATTTCGTCCATCACCACCCCAATATGGCAATTTTTCTAACAAAGAAATATTCACCGGAGTTTTATATTTTAGACGAAAATCACCCGTCTTGTTATTCATATATTTTTCGTCGTCTTCAGTATCGATAGTAATAGATTGATGATATCTAAAACATCATATATTTTAAATTTAAAAATAAAATAAAAATAAATACTTTATAGCAAAGTTTAACCTAATACCTTCCATTTTCTAAAGGTCGGCTTGGCAAAGCTTCACCGACTAATACTAAAAAAATACAAGCTTCTTCAGGATTTCTTGTTAAATGAGCATTATATCCCAGCGTTTGTTTTATAGTAGTTTTTAAAAAACCGTCAACATCATAAGTGTCAAATACGATAGAATAAATGTCAGGGTCATATAAATATACTGGAAAACCAGAAGTAAGAGAACATCTAGAATGATCAAAACATGAAAACATTCGACAATTTCTAGACATTGACGATGAAATAGCGGGAAGAATTTCAGGAACGTTCCGAGATAAAATTTGTTTAGGTGGAGCGAGGGCAGGAGTATTTCTTTGAATTGCTTCCTTTTGTGCAACTTGCGCCTACAAAAAGGAAAAATATGAACTAAAGCAACAAATATTTACGAATAAATTTTAAATAAAACATTTCATAACAAATACTTGTTCAACGCTTATTTTAAGTCTTTCTAATTCAGTCTGATATCTAATAAGTTCTGATTTCAGAACTTCAATTTTAGTTCCTTGAGAACTTAATTCTTGTTGTAATCTCTGTCTTTTAGCTTCCAAATCGCGAAGCTCTGTAGAAACTGATCCCTAAGTAATTTCAAATATGGGTTATTATATATATTTTTTAAATATATTTAATAATATATACACAAAAAAGTACTTTGATTCGCGACATTTCTTCAATTCTTAATTTTAAATCGGCTGCTGTTAACGAAGAAAAGTCTTCGAAAGCTTCAAGTTTATTTCTACTAAGATGTATATCTGCATTTGGAGTATTCGATTCTACCTATAATAACACACAAGAAGTAAAAATTTATTATAGAAACAATATAGTTAAATTTGATTAAAAATTAAAATAAGCTTCGAGATAAAATTAACATAAAAAATGCAGTTATCGTAAAAAATAACAATTTTAATATTTACAAAAACTAAGAAAAAAAACAATACCAATATAAGCATATATAGATAATCAATAATGAAGGGAAAACAGTAATAAAAGAGAAAATCATAGATAAAAGAAATGCTTACTTTTGGTAAATAGTGATAATTGACGAAAGTGACAATGACTAATATAAAGAGTACGAGCGTAATGATCTTGGAGAGTTTGATGTGCGACATCCACTGGCAGAAAGCATCTTTCAGCGGCGGCAAACCGACCGCCTCGTAATTAGCGCACATTTCGCTCTAAAATGTGTTCCGCCAATTCCTACTCAAATTTATGATCATCGATCACTTTCTCGCCCTCCGTTCGCAGATTCCTCCATTATTTTGTTGACAGACTGACACCTTGACAGTTCCTTTATACATTTGATAGTGATGCGTTTATTACGACCATAAACCAATTTTTACAATTCGATATATTTCTATCCCATAATTCGAAATAATAATAACGTATCATTTTTAATTTTCAATATTCCAATTTGTAAAATTAATAATTAATCTTATAAAAATAAAAGGAAAGTATTTAAAAACAAATTCATTTTAATTTTATTCCATTGTGAAAAAAATAACTGAAAAAAAGCATATTTTTTTGTGGTTTGTAAAAATATTTACTTAATTAAAAAATATATTAATATTAATAATGATGACGATTAATATATTAACTTTGTATCACAAAATTTTTTTTTGTCGATACGTAAAATAAAAGATTTAAAAGTGAAAACTGAAAAACTCTTTTTTATGTTAATGATTTAAATTGAATAAAAATAAAATAATGTTCATGAAATCTAATTTTAATAATGCAAATATTTAAAAAAAATAAAAGAAAATATTCAAATTTTTATTCATTAACAATTAAATTAAACAAATGATTTCAATATTATAGAATTATACAAGGTTAAATATTAAACAAAATTATTTGTAACTATTATATTAAATAATGAAAATTTATTACTATCTATTATATACATCATTAATCCCATTTAGATTTTTTCTTTTCGAATATTTCTTTTCCATCGTCTGCAATAGCAGAGTAATAGCCCATTGATTCATATTTATGTCTCATGTATGCCAAATATCCAACACATATACCAAAACACGTTAAACCAATTGCCATTATTCCAATGTTCTAAAAAAGAAAAAAATATTAGTATACACAACACTACAATTATCATTAAAAAAACCACCTATACAAACTATAATGTAAACTAAGCGTTTTTTATTTTTGGTCAAAAATAATTTATTTAAAATGCATACCGGTTTGACGTATAATTCAAAATTAACCGCTCTGAATACATTTGTAGTTCTAATAGATTTGATTCCATCGCCAGAATTCTGCCGTTTTGCTCCATCAGACATTTAGACGGTCAGTATAGGTTATCTGTCAAAAATATTTTTAAAATAACAATATTATTCATGACCATTACATCGACTCTCGTTTCATTAGTATTTCAACGTAAGAACTTATTTTGTTTCAATTATATTACAGTGGAAAGTATTTTTTAAACATTTATAATATTTGTAGAATATTCCAAGTTATATAAGTTAGATGTAGAATCCATTGCTATCCTGTTATAACATTATATTTTTAATATATTAATTTCTGATATATATATATATATATATATATATATATATATATATATATATATATATATATATATATATATATATATATATATATATATACATAAAGAAGTGTTGCAAAGAAAATCTCTACAATTGCGATTTAAATTAATTTGATAGTATAATAAAGTTTAAATACATATTTATTATATGAGGAATCATCGAAAAATATAACTTATTAGTTTTTAAATAAGTGTTTTAAAAATATTTTCCTATTTTCAAGTTAAATCTTATAGATCTTTACGATTTAATTATAAAATATGGTGGTTACCTTTATCATTATGCTAAAAAGCATCACATATAAACTCGTTCTATTCTTTAAAACTTCGGCTTTGGAACTGATTCACAAAGCTTTACTTCATGGACCACGTGAATCAACCATATCATTCATTACTATTAAAATCCACATACATTACAATCTCACACAGATAATATAATTTTTTTTTCAACTTTAAATTACAAGACGTAATGAGTAACAATTTTCTTATATTAATATATACAGCAAAAAAAAAATTGGTATCCTATACATACAGAAGTTGCTGAAATTTCAAAAATTGAAAAAATTGATTAAAAATTCAAATCAATTTTCAAAAAAAAAACATTTATTGCCAAAGTAACATAATAGTTGTTTGTGTATTTTCATATATTCCAAAAATAAATAAATTAAAAATGTGAACATAAATTAATAATTTTAACCAATAATTTTGATTTACATTCTCATATACCATATATATACACACACACACACACACACACACACATATATATGTGTGTGTGTGTGTGTGTGTGTGTGTATATACATGTGGAGATGTTGATCTAGAAATTTTTGTTCACTGCGTACGTAAAATAATTTAATTATTATATACGCATATACGATAGACTGTTCTTGGTTACCTAATATAATATTATAATTCATTTGTGAATAAATAGTTCGCAGTTATAGATAATTTTACAATAAAATTTAGTAATACGAACTATTTTCCTTAATTACAAAAATAAATAATAATATATGATCTAAAGAAATTCTTTGAAAAATATAGAACTCAATAAACAAGTATAAAAAATACATATTTTATATTCTATGACATTACAGTCACATTTAAAGGACATTCGATAGCAAAATAGCCATATTCAAGAAAAAATATAGCTATTTTGAATGTATTGAGTTAATATTTAATTTAGATTTATGAACATAAAAAACACTGATTTTGTGATTCTTAAAATTTTCACAATATAAATAAACTATGTTCGATAAACGTACAATTTTATTACATAATCTGTAACAAAACTAACATTTAGGATTAAAAATAAACCAAAAATAATTTTAAAATATTGTATCCTACTACAATCTAAACAGTTATTTTGTTAAAACATTGTAATGTAGTACAATCGAGTTACATAAATTTATATAATATTAAATACATATTTTTTAACTATTAAATCATTTGAAAATTTGACAATAGTAATAATTTGGTGCTGTTACATCTACAATATAGATATCAGTGATAAACATTAATAAAATTTGATTAAAAATATATTACCATTAAGTAATATATTACAAATCTACTTGAAATATGACACAACAATAATTTAATTGTTACACTATATAAAGTTAAATTATTTTCGAGAAATATAGCCAAAATTAATTTAAAAAAATCATTAATTATAGGCACAAATTGCTGAATAATCAATACTGATTTACTTTTAGCACACATGTGCTTATCAATAAATAATAGTAATTTACCTACCCAAAAAACATATATTATAAAACTATTGAGGAATATATTATAACAATGACTTCG
This sequence comes from Leptonema lineaticorne, assembly GCA_024500535.1. Taxonomy (NCBI): domain Eukaryota; kingdom Metazoa; phylum Arthropoda; class Insecta; order Trichoptera; family Hydropsychidae; genus Leptonema; species Leptonema lineaticorne. The sequence continues at coordinate 137,960 of JANIJI010000065.1, forward strand.
TTAACGATAAAACGAAAGTAACAATATTTTATTTAAAAAAATGTTCAGCGTCATCATATCAGTTAACTTTGAGTGAAAAATATAAATTGGCTTATTGATATTTCGGAATCTCAAATTTAACATCCAAATGAGCTTGTTTGGCAAGAGTTATAATATCTGAAAGTTGAACTGCAAGCGTAGCAGCTTCATCTAAATCGTCCCTTGGTAGAATACGAAGTCCTGAATCTGCAATTAATTTCTTCGCTTCATTTACCATAGTACCCTAAAACAGCAATAAAAATCATTAAATTCCTTGTTACTATAATTTTAATTGTAAACTAATTATTTATATTTATTATATATATTGTAGTGGTTAAGGATGATGGATGATGAGGATAGTATTAATGAAAGCTATATTTGAGGTCCATGTGGACAGAGATTTAGTGAACGAAGGAGTCCACAGGGTGAAGCCCCGTGTATTAGGCGCTATAGCGCACCATGTAAACAGTATGAAGGTCAGGGAAGAAGAGAAGGGCGAGCTAGTAAGCTCGCTTGATTTTTTGACCGTTTTGGTCGTAACGTTACAAGTAACCGCCACAATATAAATACCTGAAGCCTGCATATAATAGGAATTTTCAAGTTAAGTTCTTTCGTAGCTTGAATAATACCCTCGGCAATAACATCACACCTCATAATGCCACCAAATATGTTAACTAAAATTGCCTGTACTTTTGGATCGGAACTAATAATTTTAAATGCTTCCTAAAATACAAGATATACATTATCATACAACAAATACAATAACAAACTTATTCTAATGTTTAAATGATAAAAACTTACATATACAGCTTTGGTTGAAGCACCACCTCCAACATCTAAAAAGTTTGCAGGTTTTCCTCCATGAAGAGAGATAATATCCATTGTCGCCATCGCCAATCCAGCACCATTAACCATACAACCGATACTTCCTAAAATTAAATTCTATTAATAAAATATTAATACATTATATAATAACATTAATATACAAAAAATACCATCTAAGGCAATGTAATTAAGATCAAATTTGGCAGCGTCTACTTCTTTTGGATCTTCTTGAGTCGTATCTCGCAATGCAAAAAGTTCTTTCTGTCTAAATTCAGCGTTATCGTCAAATCTGAATTTAGCGTCGAGACTGAAAACTGTATATAATATAAAAATAATATAATCTAATAAAAATATATAATACTAAATAATTTGAACAACAAACATTCTCCAGTTTTAGCATCTTCAGCATAAGGATTTATTTCGACAAGGAGTGCATCTTTTTTAACAAACAAATCGTACATGCGAATTAACATTTCAGCAGTTTGCTCTTTTCTTTCACCCAATCCTACCTATAATAAAATTATTAGTAAGAAGAAAGAGATGTAACAAAATTTAATAATATTCCCACACTAACCTTTTCAGCTACTTTCATTGCCTGTTCCTTTGTAATACCCTGTACAATATCAATTGGTTCATAAATAATTGCATTGGGATTATCACGAGCTACATCTTCAATGTTAACACCACCTTCAGATGATGCTATGATAACAGGTCCCTTAAAAGTATCAATAATAAATTTTAAAATAAGTTAATAGAAATTACTACAAAATTTCAATCACACTCTTTAGTTATAAAATTAAATTAAATAAATGATAAACAATACTAATAATTAGATTTAATCATTATCTATAATCAAGATATTAACAAAATAAAAATAATTACAGCAAATGCTCTTTCCATCATAATAGCAAAATAAAATTCACGTCTAGGAAACTTCCTTTCAGTAACCATAACTTTATTACAAATACGTCCAGCTTCACCAGTTTGCTTTGTAATAAGAAGTTGTCCCAACATATCTTGAGATAATTCTCCAGCTTCTTGAGGACTGTAAATTTACAAAAATAAATTTTGTAACAACTATATAGTAAAATTATAGTTGAAAATATAACTAAAAATAATAAAAAAAATAGAGATGGAAAATAAAAACATTACTACTATTTATTACACATTATAAATAATGATATTTTTTATTTATTACTTAAATTTGTTTATCTAAGAGATAACAACAATATTCGAAGTGAATAATCAAAATTGACCCTTTGCACTCACATTTTTAATGTTTTATAGAATTGTCGTCATAATAATAATGTCTTTAAGTAAAAAGATTTATTTTAAACCTTTAAAATAAATAATAATAACTCACTTATGAACCATTCGTACGCCACCCTTCAAACCGCTTTTGAAATGACCTTTTCCTCTACCACCGGCAAGAACCTTTGGTTAGATATTTTAAATATATATATATATATATATATATATATATATATATATATATATATATATATATATATAATGATTAAAAATAATAATAAATATAAAAATTATAAATTAATAACCTGGGCCTTCAACACCATATCTTGAGAATTCAACGATTTGGCATGTTCAATGGCTTCTTGTTTTGTTGCAGCTACATTGAACTTTGGTACTGGAATACCAGCATCGTTGAGCAAAGTGTAACTGATATGCTCGTGAACATTTAATTTTCGTACTGGTTGAATATTTTTATTTGGCCAATTGTTGGCACAAACAATCTAAAAAAAAAGATTTAAATTTAAGAGAAATATAAACTATATTCTATTTAATATAACTAAATTTTACATTAACTGGTATTTTAATAAAATAAGAAATAGTCAAGCAAAACCATCTATTTTTATAAAGCAAAACAGCTTATAAACTTAGTTTTTTAACAGTATTTTATAAAAAAAAAAGTAAATTTGTGGGTCCGTGATAATATTTCACTAATGAAAATTTGAAAAATCTATAACTATAAATAAACAAGCGAAAGAGTACATTACCACTAAACAATCACAGATATTAGAATAATATAATATATAAATCTAATTATAATAAAAAGGTAATAAATTAGTGATAACAGTGGATTTGATTGTAATCACATTATTAATATTATCAGATATGTTAAAAATTGACAATTATTTAAATCTATATTATCAACACAACAATCTGTTATTAATTTAATAAAATATATAATGAAACTTGAAATAACACATGGATAAAAATATGTATGCTTAAATAAATAGAATTATGCAAATCGATCATGTGATGCTCTTTCAATAGTATATACTTGTAAAAAAAAAAGTTATATAACAAGCTAATATGTGCGAAAATATGCCACGAATAAACTCTTAAATAAATGAAAACGTGTTTAATTTGAAAATTAACAATATTAACTAAATATACTACAAAATAACTACGTCATATTAAATAAATGCGTATATAAATCTATAACATGATATTATTTTAATTGTTAAATTGTTCAAAATCAACAACACAATACGGTACGAATATTGTATTCGCATAATAGATCAAATATATGACTAAATTGATAGGGCAATTGTTCACTTAGAATAATCAAACGGATTGGATCGGCTTATAGCGATCTCACTCAATGCAAATTTAGTACATTATAAAAACATACTTTATTTTATAACACGAAAAGCATATTATTTAAAAATATGAGGTCTAAAAATACTAGTAGATATTTAAAAAAATCGACAAATTTTCATTTTATGTCTATGTTATTACTTAATATATATTTAATTTATTTCAAATAGGTAAAAAATGTGCACAAAATATGCAAATATGTTTTTAAATGTATAAATATTTTTTTAAATGATTAAGAATAATTTTAGATTCATTTAAATCGTCTGAAAATCATAATAACTTCGCATGTTTCTTTATAAATAAACCACATACAAATACTGATAAAAATATATCAATATAAACATAATAAAATCTAAAATAGTAATTGAGTTATCTATAAAATAAAACCGTTTTAAATTGCTAATTTATGAAAACTGCGAATCTACAGATTAATTAGATAATATAAAGTTTAACAATGTATTTGCAGTTAAAATAGAAAAAAAAACATTTTAATCATTTTGTAAAGAAAGCATTTTATTTACATAAAAAGCCACTGCAAACTAAATTTTGATCATTGATGGACTATAATTATTAAGCTACTTTCTTTATTTTTAAACCTATTCTAAAAAAATTATTTGACTTAGATAATTTTCAGATTAAAAGATTTTTGCTCTAAAGGCAATGTACATATACAAATCTATATGTTTAGAGCCAATTTCAATTTATAAATAGTAAATGCAATGGAAATTTCATTTACTAAGTTGAAAAAATATATTAGTAATATTGAAAACAATATTTCAATCAGCATAAACGCTATCAAAAAACAAAATCAAATTGTATTTTATTTTATTTTTTTCTGAAATTTCTATTACAGATTTAATAGAAATTTCATTAGAATTTTTTTTCATTTTAAAATCGCTCTAAGACCTTCACCCTAATAACACTGAAATACATTTCATCACGTGCAAGTTGTGCGCCAAAAACGTCAAAGAGAAGATTACATCATCGCGGTCATTTTTTTTTAGAAAAAATTAATCGTTTCCGAGAAAGCGGGGAAACATTACGTGAAATTTAGAGATCGAAAACGTCCTGTAATATATAAAAAATATAAATTGTACAAAAATGAAATGAATACTTTGACATAAAATCGACAGTTAAAATAAATCAGGGCAATGTCAGCGAACGTCAAAAAGAACAGCTGACCCTGAGTTATTTTCGGGTTTACAATCGTCAATGTGTCGAGGTTAAGTTTATGCAGTGACGACTTTGACCTCGAGATCGAAAATGTGAACGATGAACGATTTGATAAAACAAAACAAAAACTAACTCGGCCGAGAAGACCGTTGTGTCTGAAAGTTCGCTGAATCCACGCAGACATCCTGACTAGCTGAAAGCAACTGACTGTAACCGACGCCCGAATGACCCTAAGACACGGACGTTTCACCGCGAACGATTCGTCACTAAATGTTGCCACTATCAAAAATAAATGTTTTAATTCTACTACATTTATTTTTAATTGATTTAATTACCATATACAAAAATATTAAAACTATTTTCATTTTTTTCTTTCAAAAAATACTAAATAAATTTTGAATCGTTTACATTGAAAACTTTGACAAAATAAAAAATAAAATTTGTACATAATGTACTACAAATTTTATATGTAGACTGACTATTGTGAAAATTATGTTTCATTTCCAATTATCCATGAACTATATATAAATTAATAAATTCTAAGATTATTAATTAACTATTGGAAATTTAAATTGCAATTATTTAATAATTTTATATTTGACATTCGGTATAAATATATGATCAACAACAACGATATTAAAACCACTACTGTCAAATATTGCGCGGATTGTTTGTGTAACGTGGTTATTTTATCATTCGTGTGAATAATAATATTCAATCATATATTATTTGTATTTTTATATATAATAATGTTCAGTAGACTTTTACGATCTTCGTTTAATTTAACACGAAATTTCATTAAATCTAATTCATCAATTCCTAAAAAGTGTAATTTATTATTATTACTAGGTTTGCCAAACATAGGAATATTAAAAGCGGTTAAATGTGAAAAGAAGCAATTTGAATATACTATAGAACCTGAAAATTTGGAACATGAGTTTCTTATCAAACAAGCGTGCACTGTAACCGTAACTTCTACAACTCAATTATTAACCGTTACAATAATCGCTATACAGCACACAAGTTTTAGGTATTTATTCTTTAAAATGCATATAACGTAAAAGTTACGAATCATATGTAGTCTGCAGTTTATTGTTATATATGTTATTTATAATCGTGCGTTTATTCTAGATTACGCGAAGAATTATCCCGTGAAATTTCATTACTGCGCCAGGGCTTAGAATTGGGTGAACAAATAATCACAGATGAATATAATGACGTACTAATAGAAGTAAGAAATGTAGTAGCAGATCTTAAACATAATTTATCAGTTTTAAATGGTTAGTAGCAATCAAGCAGCGCCTTTAATTAGAATGTATATTTAAGAGTACACCTGTGTATACATAACATTATTACACATATTTCCAAGCTAGTCATTTCTATCATTTATATTTCTTTAGAAATGAATTATATATAATTATACTGTTTTTGATAGCTTTTAAAATAGATATCAATAAAAAAAGACCTTATTGTTTATGTATATTTTATAAAACTTATCACGATACAAAATTAGGGCAAATTTTGTACTATTAATAACATAGTGTTTATTTATATAATACATATCATACATAATGCAATATTATTTTATATTTTTATATCATTTTCTGTTTACAATTTATAAGTTATTTTCTAAAATTTAAAAATAAGTCGTTTATTTTGTTGTTATTAGGCTATTTGGAATACGCTGAACGTTTAGCAACTCTATCAGCTGAAATTTCATACAATACTGGTAATGTTGGTGCATCAGATATTATATGCGAACATATAAATTATGTTACTAGAGCCTTTAAAAACGAAATGGAACAGAATGAATTGTTACAAATAGAAAGTCTTAGATGGCAAAAACTCGCAATTGAATCAAGTAAAATGGAAAAAATTTTTGAATCTGAAAATACACATAAAGATAAAACACAAGATATTTAGTATATATTATACTATAATTTCTATCGCATGTACATATAAAATGTGTATAATATTTTGTTTAGCATTTTAAAATATAAACCTAATAAAATAGTTTTAACTTTTAAAATAATGATTTTTAGTCCCATTTTATTTTGTAATCTAACAAGGTTTAGCGTCTTTACTGAGATGCGTTTCAATATCAACACGACATATAGGGCAATGTTTATTAGAGAGTAACCATTGATCAACACATTCCATATGAAATAGATGCATACATGGTAAACGTCTGAAAAAAAAATTAGATCAATTTAATATAAATAAATAATTAAAAACTTTAAATTATAAGATATATATATATATATATATATATATATATATATATATATATATATATATATATATTACCTGCAATCGCTATCATTTTCGAACACCGATAAACATATTGTGCATTTTTCTATAGAATCTTCTTCGGTAATATTACTGTTGGTTGGTCTTCTCTTGTATTTATGAGAATAAGTATTGCCCTCAATTACTTCACGCGAAGCACCTTGATGTGCTGCACTCAATCTTCGTGTATCAACTAAACGCATAAAATGTTCCAAAGTTCTAGCGCGTAATAAAGGTGGACTTCCTCTAGTACCCTATAATAATCATTTGTAAAATTTTAATATTGACCTTAAAATGTAGTTATTCAATATTTTGACTTCTATTATAACTATAAATAAATAAATTTTCAGTGATATAATATATTTACCATTAACGATGGTTGTATAGATATATGTACATGGTGTGGATGCATATAATGATACAAATGATGATGATGAACATGTTGACCATCACTAAAAATCGAAGTAAAGTATTAACATTATTTGTGAAATACATATTTTATGAGTTCAAAATTTTATACATACTATGGAGCAGATTCAAATTCGATATCATTTGAAGGATTCGCTTCAGATTGATCAGTATTTTCTGGTAACTATAAAAAAAGTGTCAATACAGACAATATTTGGAAATATATATATATATATATATATATATATATATATATATATGTGTGTGTGTGTGTGTGCGTGTGTGCGTGTATTTACCGGTCTTAGTGCACCATATTCTGGCCAACATCCTGCTTGTTGTTGACTCATTATTGGCGCTCGTGCAGTATGACTGTCAACTGTACAAGTATTTGATCCTACCATACTGCGTCTTCTCATTTCCTATTATACCAAAAATATTAAGTTAATAAAAAGAAATATATTTTAAACTATATTCCTAATTTATTTACCTGCATATGTTGTTGTCCACGCCATAATCGTTCGTGTACGGCATATGGAGGCACAGGCATGGCTGGCGGCGGACTAAAAACTGATGCTCTACCTCTCCCAAGCATAGATCGTGTTAAAATTCCCAAAATTCCTGTACTTTCTCCAGAATGTGCTAGAGGAGGTCCACTGATATGTGGACGACGTTCTAAAAATATTTTTATTGAATTTGATAAATCAGTAAATTGTAAATGTATATATTAACATTTCGAAATTCACCATAATAATGTGGTGGATGCATATAAACGTGTGTCCAATTTCTTTGAGAGTGATTTGTATGTGCAGGATGAGGAGGTGGTTGGGCTCTGCACATATTACCTGAAGATCTACCATAACATCCGTAACCTTGGGGATAATACACACAGGGAGCCATACGAAATCTAAAATTATTATTATTATTACTAATAATTTAATTCAATTCATAAGACGTTATTTCCATACAATAATATGCTTAATATATTCAGCTAAAATATCCATCTATTGTATATATTATTTCAAATATCGCTAAAATGTCTTTATTTTCAAATTGTTAAAATAATTTCTGAAAATTATTATATTTACCTGGATCTCAAAATATTCAAATGGGGTGGTTGAGTAAGTGGATGTGGATGCCTTAATGGACGAGTATTTGTCGTAAGCGGAAGAGCAGAGTTAAGATCGTTTTCTGGATTATTTTCTACTGAAGTTGCAGACCTTTCTTCATCAGGTTCGTTAGTTAGATCAACCAAAGGAACAGGGGACTTAAAGAACAAATTTTATATATTTACATGTTTATACAATAAATAGAAATAAAAACTCAAAAATTACTTTTCGATCTTCACTTAAAACTACAACATCATTATCTATATCATCGTCTCCAGAATCGGAAGATGATAACCAATCTAATTGAAGATCGGGAGCACTTAAAGCGTCTGTGCAATTCGTAGACAATCTAGTAGGATCATCTTCAGGCTAAAAAGTAAAATTCGGTTAATGCAATTTTCATACAGATAGTGTATTTAAAGATTATAAATAATTACTCGATTATAGCATTTATTATTAATGCAATTATAACTCGCATTCATTTCCCTACTTGTGCCAGGAATAGCTTCAATTGGCTCATATTGCATATTGGATGAAGATGGACCTTCTAAACTTGGATCAGATATCTCATTTTTTATTTCATTTTTAACTGATTGTGGTGAAACAGGCTGAGATAGTAAAGGATATCCTGAAGAACTGCTTGCTTGATCTTGGTAATTTTCAGTTTTAATTTCTAGCTTAACATCCACTTCCATTTGAATAGCGGTATTGTTAGTAGAATTAATGCCATTAGTTAATATATCATCTTTACTTTCTTCAGAACATAAAGATTGAGATGGTTCAATACGCTCCTTCTTAACTGATGTAGATGGTTGTGAAGCAGAATTAAGTTCTACAGGCGTCTCAATAGATTCACAATTTATTTCAATTTTAATATTTTTTCCTTTTAATGTTAGACTTTGACTTGATTGCGACATATTAACAGTGCTGTTATCTCTACTTGTAGATTGTGTAGGTCTACACTTTGTTAAATTATGTGATGAACACGATGCTTGTATACTACTACTGGTTCCAGCAATGGGATTTTCTATTATTTGCGATTGAGAATTTCTCGGAGAACAATTTACACGATAAGAATCAACATTTCTTGGACTATAATCTTTATTGCACGGATGCCATCTATGAACATATACATATTCACATGAACAATTTCGATTTGCACTTGGTCTATGATCTTGAGATATCGAAGTACAACATTTGTTTTTCATGGAACAACTATGTGAACATTGAGGATGATTTTCAGTAATTCCATGTTGTGATATATTTCTTCTATTGCCAGTTGGTAAGGAAGGAAAACATTTTTGGCATTTGCATGGTCTTTCTTGGCAATTTGCATGACTTTCAACATTATGACGAGAAACATATGGTGAATTAAGACGCTCATTTACATATTTCACTCGATTACATTTATGTGTAAGATGAGAATCTAAAAATCCATTCGAGTTGCTAGGTTCTGTCCTAAAATTTAATGGATGGGAAGTTTCTGTACTTGTGACTGGCGTTTGAGCTTCGCTATTTTCAGTTCTAATATAACTTGTAGAAGGCTTTGAGTTTCTTCGTAAAACGTCTGATGTTCTCGAATTTCCATATTCTGTATTAATTCTATTTTTTATAATTCTATTACCAATCACATATTCGTCATGAGAATCATTATTGTCTTCTTCAGAGCTAACTTCTATTGGCGGTGGTAGTACTTCATTATGATTTTTTGTGAAAGTACTAGTGCTTGTAGGGCCATGGCTATTTTCATTATATGGAACACGAATATTATTTCTATATACATAATTATTAAAATTACTAGGACCAGAAAAATTACTTTCTTGGTCTCGCAGTCTTGAATCATTGCTAAGATTCAGTAGAGGTTCATTATATTGAAATTGTAATGGAGGCATTTTGCGACATTTTCTTACTACAAGTGGTGGCACATTAGTATTAGATCTATACATCCTAGAAGATGAATTTAACCAATGATCATAATTATTATCATCATACAAATTCGAAGAAAAACCAGAACTCTCATTATTCTACAAAGAAAGACAAAATAAGAAAAAGTATGAACATAAAAATAAATATTGTATTATTAACACTAGTAATTTCAAGACGTATATTAAAATGATATAAAAAAAGTTTTAAAAAAATACGTTTGTAGAATTACTAGATACGAAATGTAAACGATGATCAGCAGTTCTGTACCGGTATTTCAAAACCATAATCGCCATTTGAATTATTAGGAGTTGACAAGTTACATGGCTCATTCTGTATTGGAGACTTCAGAGTTGAACTGTCGTTTGTGGGAGTTGGTAAAACCTCAACATCATCATCACTTTCAGCAAACAGTTGGTCGCAATCCATTTCAACTGAAAATAACATAAATATGATTTAATCATTTTTGCAAATTTCAAAAAACATTATATGTGTAATTTATTTAGAATTTTAGATATTTTTGTAATAATATGTGAAACCAATATGTCTCATAATAAAATAATATCATAAACGATCGAATTTGATCAATTTAATCTCACGAGTTATTTTTTGGTAGTTTGTATCAATTAATGCATTAATTTTATCTTCATCAGCTTTAACTAATCTTCCAGAACACAGTGCATATTCAATTTTAAAAATATTACAATGAAATTTTACAAATCAGTTTTAGCACTGATGTTTTATCAATCTATCTTTTTCATACAGATAATTTTTTTTCTTGTTTAAATTACGATTTTATTTTTTCTAAAATGGAAAAAAAACAATATATACTGAAAATAATGGTCTAAATGTTCATAGTTGATAAGGTACCAAACAAAAATTATTAAACAGAATTAAATAACTTTTTCACAAACACAATATTTTTCATTAATTCTCAACCTAATTATTAATATTGCAAAATATTTTTTTTCAATATTAGCACGTTAGTGTTTTTGACGATTTTCATAATACAATAATTGCAATTTTTGCATATTATATTAAAATTATATTTGCATATTATTTAATTTGTTTAATAATTAATTAAAATCTTTTTAAGAAAGTTTCAAAAACTATTTTCTATAAATATATTTAAATATTGGTAAATGTTCATTTTGGTTTCGAACAATAGTCGGATTTAGAAATACTATCAAATAATTATGTGGAAACTTGTGAAAAATATTACATTTTAATTATTCTTTGTGTTTATTGTTATTAATTGGGTAATTAGTTGGTTTGACATTTTGGTTCACTCGCTGTAATGTTAAACTTTAATATATATATATATATATATATATATATATATATATATATATATATATATATATATATATATATCTATATATATATCTGTGTGTGTGTGTGTGTGTGTGTGTGTGTGTGCATGTGACGTGTGTGTGAAAGAGAAAGTGAGAGCGAGTGAGAAATATGTGCCAAAGATCAAAAATGGTTGACGTTATTGGTTTCGTATTTTCAACTATCAGCATTAAAATGTATCATAATAGGGCACGACTAGCGCAAGTTTTAATAATTGAAATAAGAAACTCAAATTATTTTTTATTGTTATAACATTTGAGTAATTAATTTTTGTACCCTTTTATAATAACCGACATATTTATTTTTATACGATTATTAATAACGAGATATTAATTGTTTAGTATTTCGACAATTTTGGGTTTCGTAAACGCGAATATATTTAGAATTAATAAGAAATATATCCAAATAAACGAAAAGTAAAACGCGAACAAAATTTTAGGAGTATTTTTTTATTATTATTTTTACGATTAGACTGAATTATTTTCATATTTGTCGTCGCAATAAATCGAATAAACTTTAAATCGTCAACGCGCTCTTTTCGAATGCGGTCGAGGATTCTGCGATTTAAATTAAAACGCGAGGCGTCATTTTTATTATCTAAAAACGAGGATTCGTTTCGCGAAAAAAGAATTTCGTCGCGTAACTATTTTTATCGTGCGCGTCTAAAAATCGTTACCGCGCGACATTTTACCGATAGAAACGATCGTGAAATTCCTCGTTCGTTTAATTGAACGATCGATAATCGATTTTACGTGTCGTAAATTATCCGGTTCCGTTTAAATTTTTGTCCGATTTTTTTTGTTTTTTCTAAAAAAAAACCACATAAAATTAGGGGCGACGAAAATTAAATTTTAGGAAAATCCGAATTTGGTTAAAAATAGTTTGCGGACCGAAAAGGGGTGGGGCAAAATTCATTATTTTGAAGACGGAAACGGGATAAGTAGAAATGCGATTAAATGAAAAAAGGTAGAAAGACGGGGGGAAACCGTGATTTTTGAAAACGTGAGAAACGTTCGAGATCGAAGAAAGAAAAGAACGAAAAGCGAGGTCGAGGTCGTCGTCGTAAAAAGGCTGGCGACAAACGTAGAGCGATGCGAATGCGTAGCGCCGATTACCGGAATGCGAGTGCAGAGGACGGTCGACGTTCGAAGCGAAGGCGGTGTCGAAGATGTCGACCAGGTCAGAGGACGGCGGCCAAGCGTCGCCTCCGCCCGCCGAGCTCCTCTCCATCGCGCGTCAAACGCTCGTCAAACGCTCGTCAAACGCTCGTCGACGCCGACGAACCGCAAGAACCGCAAGAATAGCCGCCGTCGCCGAATATGCGTTCTCGCAACCGTTCGCCTTATCGAAAATAAAATTAACGCATAAAATCGAAAAATACCTAATCGACGATTGTAACGTACGTCTAAATATCGAACGGCAATAAAAATATATAAAAACGAGAAAAATAATTAAAATCTGCGCGGAAACAAAATTAATTTTTCAATAAACAAACGAAAAATATCCGTTCGTTTTGTTTTTTATTTAAAACGATAATGTTGACTTTTCGAAAAAAAAGATAATTTTACATATTTAATAATTCGCAAGTTTCTACATTCTTCGATCTCGACGTTTAGCCGTATTCTAGTTTTATTTGTTATTTTTGTCGCTTATATCAAGTAACGTTCAACGTTTATTTAAATATGTCTTTATACGGGTACAAATACTTCATTTATATAAAATACGATCGGGATATTCGGGAGAGTGAAACGCGGGCCGAAATGCGTCGTTTTTAATAACGTATATAAAAAATAATATTTAAAAGTAAATTTTCCTTTTTTATTTGTACGTAATAAAATTTGTACGTTTAATAAAATTGTCGTGTACAATTTAAAAAAAATTAAAGTGATATTTTGATTATGAAGCTTCTAACGATTTCGATTGATAATCCATATGAATTAGTGATATAAATTAAATTTCAAAAATTAATCAATTTTTAACTAATATTGTCAAAATTAGTCAATTCTCAAAATGACCAACCGTTCTCCTTTTAGAAAGATAGTCCTCCCCCTTTTTTAAAAAAAAAATCGTGTCTTCTTATTGGCTTTTTTGAGTTTTTTGGGGTTTCGATGAACCTTTCTTTAAAATTTAAAAAATCTATTCAACTAATTTTAAATGATTGTACCCACTGTATCCTTCTTTTTATCATTATAAAGTCGGTCACCTTACATTTCTTCCTAAATTAAATAGATACATGAAATATTTGCATCACTAAATTACTCGTATGATAGAAAATTATTTGGAAATAAATAATAATTTTAAAAATGTTAAAACTGTACACGGCGATCGCCTAGTCGGGAATTGCCAGCTATACAAAATATTACTGATTTTATATCGAAGTCAATTTCCAAAAATTGTATTCGATAATAGAATCGCAGAAGAATATTTTGTTTTATAAACATTTACACTATTTTAAATATGTGTAAGTGCTTTTCAAAATCTCAAGGTATGTTTTTATGTCAATGAAAAATGAATAAATTAGTAGATTATGGTCGTCATTCAATAATTTAAAATTCGATGCGAATTGTCATAAGAGCATGCGCGGTCGTTTTTCATTTTTTGTATGCGAGTGTTGCGGCGTGGTGTCTTTTCAATTTGACATACTTTTTACAAGTCAAAAAACGGAACCGCCATAGAAATGACTAAAGACGAAACGTCTTCCGAATCTGCAAATATGTGTTCGAAACTTCCTTATTTTACTGTTGGACAAGTTGTCAAGGGTTTTGGTCGAGGATCAAGGCAACTCGGTTGCCCAACAGGTGATTATTATCAGTGACGTATTCGTATTCAAAAGAATTCTCATTTTTATTGAATAAAAATTTGCAATTGATTCAATAAACTTCTAAATCTTTAACTTTTTTTTTAAATATAGCAAACTTTCCCCGAAGTGTCCTGGAAAATTTACCAAAAGATTTCACAACAGGGGTTTATTATGGGTGGGCGCGCGTTAATGATCAACCAGTATATAAAATGGTTATGAATATTGGATGGTGCCCGTTTTACAATAATGAAGAAAAATCTATGGTAAACGATATTCAAATTTTAAACTATATATAAATACTAAATATGTTTATTTTGTAAAATCTTATACAAAGAAAATGATCATATTAAGTATCATTATTGAATTTAAAGTATTTTAACATATAAAAAAAACAACATAACACTATGATTAAAGCGTAAGGTGAATTTGTTTATAAAATTAAATTATTTATTCCTCCAAATCAATTTCACCTCCTACAAAGTAATCCCCATACAATAAAACGCACTTTTGCCAACGGTTTTTCCAGTTCTCGAAACTGTTGGAATAGTCTTTTTCTAGTATAGCCTTCAAGACCTTCTTGGATTTGGTTTTTATCTTCTCAGTCGTGTTAAAACGGCGTCCCTGCATTGGCCTTTTAAGTTTGCTGAATAGCCAAATCAGGCGAATATGGTAGTCGCGGTAAGATATGAGTCGAGTTTTAGGCAAAAAAGTCGCGAAGAATCAATGCAGTAAGACGTGGTGCATTATCGTGATGAAGGAACCAAAAGTTATAAAAACACGTGTAACTCAGAGATAATTAAACCTTTTAACAAACACATTTGGCAAATGTTATAGACAGCCCTACTAATCTAGGAAAAAAAAATACAATTTACTTAATGCCTGGGAATCTTAATGACATTTTCACCTTTTTTCTTATCACAGTAGTATATATACATCATATTCTTTAACAATATACAACAAATATTATTAAAAACATTACTTTTTCTTGAATTTTTAGGAAACTCATATAATTCATCAGTTTGAAAAAGATTTCTATGGTTCACAATTAAAATTATGTATACTTGGCTATCTTCGATCAGAAAAAAATTTTACGTCTCTAGATGAATTAATTGCAGAAATTCAGAGCGATATTAAACTTGCTAGTGAAGCGTTAGATGATGAAACATGTCAGAAATATAAAACGCACAATTTTCTTACAAGCAAATAATAGACAAATTGTTACTGCAATGTTCAACAACTTGAATCATCCACTTTACTTTATTTTCAAAGTAAAATATGATAATACAAGTTATGTTCTATTAAATCAAATGTATATATATATATATATGTGTGTGTCTTTATTTTAAGATTTCATATGTTTATAATTTTGTAAATAAGTAGTCTAATATATCTTAAAAATTTAAATTACCAAAAGATCAAATTATTTGTTATAAATTTATATTATATTTTAATTTATTAGCATTTTTTATTACAATGTTATTTTAATTATATGAATATCATATATTGAACACAGATCAACAACCAAAAAAAACTATTTATACTGTAAAATATTTGCAGTTAATTAAATAGAATTATTCATATTATGAATTAAATTAAAATATAAAATGTTGTATTGTCTAATTTATCGATACAATTTTATATATTGATTATGCTATCTATCATTTATTGAAAATACGATCTAACGCAATATTCTAAATCAAATAATTGCATATTATACGAGGCCTTATTAAAAAATATAACAATTCATAAATATCTTACTAATTATGTTTTTAGTTGAAACGTTACCAATGATTTTATTACATACGTTAAAATCATTAGTTCCTATAAATCGAATATTATTAATGATATAAAAATACTTAATGCTAAGTACTTATCAAATGGAATAGTTTTATTTAACAATACCTAGACTTTTATACTGAGCATGGCTTACTTACATTTTTTTGTATACAAGATTCAAATATAGTATAAACCTAATGATTTATTTTATATTTGGACCATTTTTTATGAAAATTAATATTGGCAGTACAATATTTTTTTTCTGGGTTGCAAATTATTAAAATTTTAAATGTTTTTTTTGTTTATTAATGAAATAATATGTTTTAAACTAATAGAAATATCTTCATCAATAAGTGCTTAATTATAATTCACTTGGCTAAATCATTTATTTAATCATAATTGCAAAGAATCTGCAAAATCATTAGGAATGTTATAAGTATTTGTAACTATTCTCTACCAAAACCACGTTTCAAATCTAATTTCAAAGTTATAATTAAAGAACTTCTGATATTCTGTGACAACGTTACGAATTAAAAGTTCTTATGGTGGATCAAACCAGCAATAATATCATTTTAACATATGTCAAATGCGTTTCTTTAATTTTTTTCCAAATTCTCTTATCAGAGGATAAAACAAATGTTGACCATTGAATTCAAGTTTTGTCAAACCATCCTGATATTTTCTGATCACAGCGTTATAGTTAAATTTCAGTTGTTTATATAATTATTTAATATTAAAAAAAACTAATTAACGTAAATGTGATACAGTACACTATTTTAGGGTTTTCTTATTTAAAAGTTCTTGTTTTTTATTTAATTGTTGAAAAAAATATTGTTAAAAATTGAGGTATATATATATATATATGTTTGTTTTAAATAAAAATTCTATTTTGAAATCAAGTTGCTCTTTTATTTCTTGTACACAAACATTTAATAACACATTGTAATTAACTTTAAAATGAAATGTGAAATAAAAGTCATGTAAAAATGTATATAATATATAATTTAAATTATAACACACAATTATCTCCAAAAAATTAGTGCTGTTTTTTTCTGAAAGAACAACCTGCAAAACAATATGATA
Source organism: Leptonema lineaticorne (assembly GCA_024500535.1). Classification (NCBI taxonomy): domain Eukaryota; kingdom Metazoa; phylum Arthropoda; class Insecta; order Trichoptera; family Hydropsychidae; genus Leptonema; species Leptonema lineaticorne. Next base: position 155,336 of record JANIJI010000065.1, read on the forward strand.
AAAATCAATATAATATACTTTATCTTTCATTGATAAATATAATGAAAACAAAAAAAAAAACACATCCATAAAAATTAAAAAAGCAATTATTCAAATAAACATTATACCTTCTGTCAATCTGGCTCTTCCACCAGTAGGTTGACACAAAATCGTAGAACATCCGGGACAATCTACTGCAGTCTGCGCATGACTAAAGACTGTGGTTATTTTGAAACATCCAGGACATTTCACATCCATGAAATATGAATTAGGATGTTGAACAAGCCTTTTTAGTTTATGACGCCTTTTTTCAACGATTGGCGATGGATGCAAAAGATCTACAGCGAGCTAAAAGCAAAAGTTTACAATACTATGAATTAATGTTATATAATAAAATAATATTAAATTGCTTTCATATTTGTAAATTTCAAATTTTATAACAAACATCAAAATATGTTGATTTGTTTTTTATATACCATATATGGTTTCAATGTAAAAAAAATGAAATTTCTATGGTGACTTTTAGGGGATGTTTGGCCATGAGAACTAACTACTGTTGGTAGAAACCTATTGAAGCGTTGATAATAATCAGACTACCAAAGAAAACATACAGCTAAGGGAACATTTTCTCTTTTATAGAAATTAATAATTGATCAGCAAAGAAAATAACGATTGCGCAATAAAGTTTTAATAAAATTTGAAGTAAAAAACTTTCAGAACATTTATAAAATAGTCAATCAAGTCATGCTAATTGTTTCTTATTCGACATATGTAAAGAACATCGTAAGATAGTGATGCAATACAACACTGTCTACAAATCATATAGTGTTGGAGAATTTATTATTCAAAATCTTAAAAATAATGTTTGTTGTTAGACATATAATATCGACGTTTAATAAATATAATATTATTCCATTTAGAGAGTTTTAGTACAAAGGATAGTAATATTTTTGTGATTTGTATTAGTATTCCTTAGTCGTTCCACTTCAAATAATATTAATAAATGAATATTAAAAGAAAACCGACAACGAAAATTAAGTGTATGTAATTTACAAATGAAATATAAACAATTATTATATTTCACTTTATTAAAAGTATTTCTCATTAAACAATTATTATATTTCACTTTATTAAAAGTATTTAAAATTTCAGGAGAATTTTCTGAATTAGAATTATTACATTCTTCCTTTACTTTTTTAAGGAGTGAATCAACATTCATAAATAAACTATCTTTGCTTTCATCATCCGAGTTATACTCATTACGGAATCAACTTATTTATAATAAATACTAACTATTACAATTTAAATTTTCATTTGGACTAAATAAAATTTGAAATCTTATTTTTGTTTAAATTAAATAAATAATATTTAAATTAGGCGAACGGTCGACTTCATCGAGAACTAGGAGCCAATTCGCAATCTAAACTGAAATAATGAAATAACAAAACTATTGCACCATAATCGAGGTCATAATGCAATCGACCACAAACAATATATACAAAGAGTAAAAAGTCAAAATAACATCTTGAATCGAAAAAATAAACGTTTAATAATGTATTACGAAATGAAAAAAAAAAGTTTCGAGGCGAAAATAAGAGTCGAACGGCATTACATATATACAATAAATCGCTAAACTTGAAAGTATTGGATTGAGGTTATGAATATCGAGAGATAATAAAGATCGGATAATAGTCACAAATATGATCCGACAATGGACGGGAAAATAATAATGGAATATATAAATTGCAAACGATACGAAATGAAATGAGGGTATCGAATCCGAACGATTTTGGTACGGGCACGCGGTGCGTACGACGCATGGTTCGTGACGTCGCAAGTGCGATCGTAGACTCGAACGAAAACAAAACACAAAGTGACAAAAACTAAAACGAACACGATAACGGGGTCGATTAATACTTTCGAATGGATCGTTGCGAAGTAAACAATTAGAAAATATAGATGAGAACACGCACCGGCATAGTTACGGCTGGCTGGCACTCGACGAAAGGAAAGCGACGTTCGCGAACACACGCGCCTTTACTTCATTTGGCCATAACGTTCTATGTTTGCTCCTAATATATATATATATATATAATTACAAAAAAAAAACAAACAGATTTGAAACTTACAAATTTATTATGAGAGAATGCAATATATAATTATACTCATTTCGTTTAAAATTAAATGTTAAATAAAACAATATATTAAGTAAATAAGTATTTTATGCAAAACAATCGGTTTCACAAATCAAACAATAAAAATAATAAAACGAATAAATGCAAATCGTTCATAATTACTTATTCAACTACATAAAAAATAAAAGAGTAATTATATTGATTCGTTAATATTTTATAATCTGTACATTATATGTAATTTTTATAATTATTGTGTAATAGGGTAACATTTCACATATACTAAATAAAAATAATTTAACAAAGATAAGCGCGATAAAATATAAAAAAAACAAAGAAACTAACGTTTTGTAAAAATTATTACACATAAAATGATAACTAATCAATTGTTTATTTTAAAATTATAAAAGTAGTGAAATTCTTAAATTACTTAAAATATATATTTAAAACGATAAAACAAAGATTATTTTACTCTTACGAATACAAATTATTATTTGACATGTAAAAATTTACTGTTGAACGATTAATTGACGAAATATGTCATAAAGTATTTTTGGTGAAATCCTTTCATAAGAACCAAATAATTCCGTTGATATTTTCTGAAACATATTTGGTAAGAAAAATAAATTTTTATAGTCTGTATAATTTTTCAAATAATAAAGAATTTATAGAAAAAAAGATATTTATATACCGTAAAATTACAACCGTGTACAGATATACCGAGTTTCAATCTTGTAATAATATAATCCATTTCAGAATTGAAGTCCGTCGGTGTCATTTGATTCGAAAGTATAGTAACATCGCCCAAGTCAAAAATACAAGTTTGAGTAGATTTATGTTCTTTATTATTTAAAATGAAAGAATTGTAACCGCTGAAAATATCTAAAGCAAACTTAGATGTTCCAGTGCCTATATCGTTCTGTGAGCCAAAATCAAACACATTTTTTTCAGATCCAGATCTCATTAAACAATTATTATATTTCACTTTATTAAAAGTATTTAAAATTTCAGGAGAATTTTCTGAATTAGAACTATTACATTCTTCCTTTACTTTTTTAAGGAGTGAATCAACATTCATAAATAAACTATCTTTGCTTTCATCATCCGAGTTATACTCATTAAGAGATAATTGTATACCATTTTTTAGCATTTCCGTATTCATTTTTTTGTTATCCGATTTATGTATTTTTCCAGATTTATGAACAGTGTCATTACCCAAACTTTTGCCTTTGTATTTTTTAGACATTATGTATTTATTTGTAGTCTGTGAAATACATATACATATTATGTTTACAAAAAAAAATGAAAATAAGTATGAATTTTTAATATTGATATAAATACTCGATTATTCAATAATACTAATATTAATTGCAATAAATTTATATTAAAAATATATTAATATATTATAAATAAATGCGTACTAATTCGACTTCGCTTCGCTGACACTCGAAAATAAACTCGGACTTCAATTAACGGCCGCCATTACTCTCAGTTTTACCAACATTAATAAAGTAATATTAAACGATTCTTTTGACAACAAATATTATAATTATATATGTATGTGATTAAACATAAAAATAATTAGATAAATGTAAATATTTAATTTTCGGAAATATATACTATTAAATGATATTTATGTTTAAAAAAATATTATTTACTTAAAAAACACTACAAATTTAAAATTTTACATTATACATTTTTTTAAACTGTATATTTTAGTATAGAAAAACTGATGCAGGCTAATTATTATATATTAGGTTTTGAAAATAATTTATTACATAGATAAATTTTTCTTTTACAATTAACATTTTTATATTAACATTATATTTTTTACTAAATTGAAAAATAAGAGTGAAATATTTAAATAGAAAATATAAAGTTTTATTGATATACGAGATTTTCATTTATGGTCAATAATAGATTATTAAGTGGCCTAAACTTGTATAAGTGGTGCGCATGCGCGGGCCGAACGTTTCTTTTCCTGTTGCGAAGGCGCTGCAGCCATGCCGGTGAGAATTTTGTTCCGGATTTCAGCTAAAAATTAGACTAAAGATGAATACTGCGATCGTATTTAATGTCAATTTTATTGATCTATCGTCTGTTAATTCGTTTTTTTATCGTGATATAGAAATAATAGTCGGATTGTCCGTTCTTTTAATGACGTTGCGATGCGCTTCGAGATTGTGTCGCGTGTACACATGACACTTCTTGCGTTTATTTTTCCCTTCGTCTGTGTTATATTATTTTATTTTCTGTTCTGTTCTACATTCCCATAATATTTGTCGTTTCTCTTATCTAACGTTTTTTTCAAAGTTTTTTCTTCAAAACTAAACATTGTAAAGTTAACCTCAAATTTGTGTTTTATTTCAGTTTTTTCGGGAATTTGAATATTATTCATTATTATCTAAATTGTTTTTATTTTTATCTCTTTTCCACCTCTATATTTGTCGTTCTTCTTTTTTATTTAAATATATATTTTTTATTTAAATTTAAATATTTTTCTGTTCATATTTGAAAAAACATTTCTAATATTATTGATTTATTTTTACAATATAATTATTAGATTTTTCAAATAATTCCGTACTCAGAAAGAAATTCAACATATTTTGTCTTTTCTTAAAAAAATCAAAATCGTTTATTTTAATCATTAAGAATTTATGACTGATGCTTTTAATTATTTTAAAGTGTTTTCCAATTTAACCATATAATACATTCAATTTGAAAATTATAAATTATACTTTATTTCCAGCTCGCTATAGATCTCCTGCATCCATCGCCGATTGCTGAAAAAAGGCGTCACAAGTTGAAAAGACTCGTTCAACATCCTAATTCATATTTTATGGATGTCAAATGTCCGGGATGTTTTAAAATAACTACAGTTTTTAGTCATGCACAAATTGCCGTAGAATGCCCTGGATGTTCCACAATTTTGTGTCAACCTACCGGAGGAAGAGCCAGATTGACTGAAGGTAATATATTTCAATACTTTAAATTAATATTGCAATATTTAAGTTTTACAAATTGAAAGATCATGCTTGGTTCTTCTGTTTATATATTTTTTATTCTTTGTTCACAGGCTGCTCTTTCAGGAAAAAACAACATTAACTTTGAAATATCTTATATATTGTATCATTCATTATTTGTATTTTTTTTTCTAACCAATAAAACGATTTAATTTGTTATGAATTTTATATACTCGAATATGCTATTAAAAACTTTATATGGAATATATAACTATTATTTCCCATCGAAATACTTCAATTTTAAATAAAATTTGTGACGTTTTTCAACTTTTTTTCCTCAATAATTTTCATTAAAATTTTTGATTTTGTTTACAACTTACGATTTATAGTGATTTAGAAAAATAATACTTTTTGAACTAATTTTTAAAAATTTTATTCACAGTTTGAAAAAATTGTCTTGAGGGTTTACTTAAATTTATATATATATATATATATATATATATATATATATATATATATATATATATATATACAATTTTATTAAACTTTTATTAGATTTCTTGATGCTAAAAAATACCAATATTTTTCGACAACTGTAATAACCATAGTTTGATAATATTTTGATGATATGAAATAAAATATTAATAAAATACTGTAGTTAATTTAGTTTTTGTCTGTATAATCTAAAGAATATATCAATAGAGATATTTTGTTGGGTATAAAGCTACTCTCTTCATATATGTTATATTATTTCCAATGTTAAAACGGTATCTTATTGGAGGAAAATGAATAAATACTGTTCTTATTTTAGATGGTTGACAAATATCATTCACTTTTACCAATTATAATATGAACTGCACATAAGTGTTTACGAAATCGCCGGAACCAGTAAAAAGATAAATGCTTCAAGATATGAAACTATTTAAATATCGAACGCTTTTAAAATATATTATTTGTAGGAATTACTGTTATTTGTAAATGATAAAAAAATAATTAAAAGAGACTTAAAAAACTAAATGTTGATGTATATTCTATTTAATAAAAATACAAAAAAAAGGAAAAAGATTTTTAGAATAAAATTTTAAATTCTGGTCAAAAAAGTTTTCAAAATTTTAGAAATTTAATTTTAAAATATGTTTTAAATGACCCCTATTTTGTAAAATTGTAATACTTATTGGACGCGAACGGTTATGGTCGTATTTTTAATAAATTATAGAAGAAACGTCAAAGGTAGTAAGTAGTGAGTAATGCGCATTCGTGTGTGTTACGGTCGTTGTCTTTCAATGACGAAACGGCCGCAATCTTGACGTCCGCATCTTGATTTTTGTCATATAACGAAGAAAACTGTAGTCAGATGGCGACCAATACACCTAACGGTACAAATAATTGCGTTTATTCAATTATAACGTCACCCTCTCCTCCCATCCTACCCACCTTTCTAACGGTCGCTTCCTCTTTTTTTTTGTATTCCCTTATCCGTCATTTCTCAATTCAGATATAATTTCACGTATTTTTATGCAATATGCATTTTCATTCAATGTTAGCTCGTTTCATTTGCGATGAATTTTTAATAATTTTAATTTTAATACTTTTTTATAATCTTAAACAAATTGTTAATATAAGATATTCGACGACCGATAATAAAATAAGATATTATTTCTAACAAAGAGTCAACATTGATGATTTATAAGGCATCGTTTTGTATATTTCATTTGCAAATATTTCGACTTGACCTTCATTTGTCGATCAGTGTTGTAATATTATAATAGTTAGCAATATTTTCTTTTAAATTAAACGTTTGAATTTAGAGGAAAATGTTTTTCTCATTTTTTTTATTTATTTTATTTAAGCAACCTTAAATAATACGAGACAAGTTTGATATTTTATTTTATATAGTATTGCATAAATATGCCGCTTTAAAGGAATTTATCGACTATTGTAATATAAATGTTTGTCTTTATATATTATTTACTATTAACATTAAAATTATTGTTTTTTTTATATTTTTAAACAAATTATTTCAATGTCAAAGAATTCTCTTGGTTTAGATAATAGTAATGTAAAATATTTTTATAACATTGATGTTTACTAACTTGACCCGAAATCCTATAAAGATTTTATCGTATTAACTTAGATAGACATTATATTATATACTAAAATCTTTATTTCAATTTTTATAACATTTAAAATTATTTTTTTTGGAAATAATATATTTAAATTAAGTACAAGCTAGGCACGAGTTTTTCGAATAAAACACGTATTTATTTTTTTCATATATAGTGGTAAAACAGTTGTTATTCAATATTTCAAAGAACAAATAAATTTCTATTTTTTATATTTTTTACAAATAAGCGATATGAGAATCTTCTTTTTTATAAATATAAGAAAATATTTAAAATATAATTTTATATTTTCTTATTTATCAAAATTTCTTTAATATCATTGTTTGGTCATTTCAAGATGCTGTTATTCTCCAAAAATTAAGTTATTAATATTCTAAACTATAAATAAATTTAAAATAGGTTTTAAATGTAAATTTGGACTTTTAATATATTTATTGTATGGAAATTGGAAGGAATATAATAATAATTGAATGGATTAAAGATAAATCCTTTAGATGAAAGATGTAGTGGCTTGAATTTCTTCGATTATTTATTAGTAGATTTATCATTTAATTTTTATTATAATCATAATTTTTATTGAAATATTGTAGAGAGGACTTTTATATTGACAATGCATGCATCAATCATCAATTAATTCTTTTAATCCTCGGTAAATGTGGTATTTCATATTTTCGTTGCCGGGGAAAATAAATTTTACTGTATTACAATTTGTGTTATTCCGGTAAATAACAGCGACATTAATTTCTATCAAGGTCATTTTACTTTTGCAATCTGATATGTGGTTTATTTATTCAAGTGTTATGAACTTGTCAAGTTTATAGATCAAAAACATTTTACTTGATTGTATTATGAACAATATCATCACGTATCCTTTGATTTGAACTCAGACTGACATTTCTTCACATCGCCATTATAATAGAAATTCTTTTAAATTTATTAAATTGCATTCAGAAGGTTTTTATGAAAATATTGTTTTTATATACAAAAAGCAGAAAATGGACAGTTGTTAATGATTATGTAAATGATTAATATATTTTAAGTAGTTATATGTAATACAGAAAAGCATATATATATATATATATATATATATATATATATATATATATATATATATATATATATATATATATATATATATATATATATATATATATATATGTTTGTTGTATTTTCATTTATTAAAAAAATCTTTATTTCAAAAAAATCGAAAATCTATATCGTTTACTAAAAAAAATCTATTTGTAATTTATTTAAGTTTAAAATGAATTAATCATATCAGTTGATATTAATGTTTTTTTTTTGTTATAAGAATTCTGTATGGTCTATTGAATGAATTTATTTATTCACGTGCGGTTCTAGTCTTCAAACTATCGTCATCCGGTGAGCATTGCTAAAATTATGCCACCAATCTAAGCGCATTTATCTTCAACTTTGTTCCCAATTGTTCTTCAGTATTTTTTTAATAAATTTTATACATTTGAAATTAATACAGCACCAAATCGAAAATATTATTATATTTAGATTTATATAAAACTTTTTAATTATATTTTTTTGCAAATTCAATTATAGAATTATAGTTAAAAAAATGAAATTAATTTTATCAACTCATATATTATTTTATAAGTAAACACATGTCTAATAATTTTGTTGTTGTTGATTAATTATTTTATTTAGCGCTGTAATATTCCCCTTGTTGTTGAACACTCCCAGACATGTTAAAAAGTTTTATGCGTTTTTGCAGTGAAGTACTTGTATATTCAAAATATTAGTATGGGAAAAAAATATATCTGAATAAAAGGAAAAAGAAATATATATAAATCCATACCACTCTTCAGGAATTATATTATTTTCGTCAATTAATGCGCAAATTTTCCAATTATTTTCCCTACTACTAGTAGAATATTATCATAATGAGATGAGATCATTATCAGTTTGTTTTTTTAAATAATAATATTTGTCTAATTCAGAGTTAAAAAGAAGTGTATGTGTGCGTTTTATTATTATTTTATTTGAAGCGTAAATATCTTATGGAGGATTACTTAAAAACTGAACTCAGTGTTTAGTTATACTAACTATTAATGTGTTATTGTATCAAAAAATAATTATATCTGATTTATTTGCTTCATTATTTCAAATAAGTAATATTAAATTTAAAATGAATTACGATACGATTGTATATTTTTTTTAATATCAAAAATTGAAAATTGTTTTTCACTTTTTCTTCATTGTACGTCAGTTTCTCTCCAATTATAACCGTGTTGCAAATTGAAAGTGATCTTGATGATTGGAACCTTGCCTCTTTGATCTGATGTAATCACTTTGTTGATTTCATAAAATGCATAGATTTTGTTTTTAGCGTATCTAATTTCATATCATTATAATATATTCTTAAACGCTTATGCTGATAATAAAGCATAATATCTAGATAAATAAAATAAAATTTATATAATATATACCAGGGGTCGGCAGTTGTAAGCGAAAAATTGAAAAAAAGGTATTATTTTGAAAATGGCTCGCCGTCCGAAAAAGGTTGCTGACCCTTGACGTATAACATTGGTCATTCATTTTATATGAATAATAGGTTCTAGGTTTTTGAGATATTTAATGACTTAAGATAAATTAAATTTCAAATATATAAACTAGTATTCGTTGTTTTCACATTTATTTTAATAAAATTGATCATAATTTACCTATATAAATCTTTAATTCTATTATTTTTATTTACAAAGTGAGATTATTTTTTTGGATAAACATATATAGTCTTGGTTTTAAATAAATTTACACTTTGATATAAATTTGTATTAAATAACATTAAGTAAACAATTACATAAATTTACATTGATTAATATTAATTGTAGTTATAAATGCAGATAAACAATAAATTTGGCATTAACAACTGGGCTTTGATCCAAAAATTATCCAAATTGGGCTTTGGTTCAAAAAATATTGAGCTATAACTCTATTCAATTATTAACATCGAAATTTGTGTTATGCATTTTTTTTTTCATCCAGGTTTAATTAAAATTTTATATTCTAATAACTATTTTTTTTTGGAAATCTATGACTAATGAATTCAAAGAATTATATGGGCTTTCGAATTTAAATGATTTATTTTGATATTAATTCTCATTATAATTATTTGTTCTCATCATTATTAATACTTAGTGTCTGATAGTTTATTTTTATATATGTAATATATTTATTCATTTTTTATTATTTGTCATTTAATATAAGAGAATTTTATATGAGCTTTCAAATATATAAATACCAAAAAAAGTTTTTTAAGTTAAAAAAACCTTATATAATTCTATGTAAATCAAATGAGAAAATTTTATTATTTGTGAAAGTTTTCTCGTTAGGTAGAAATGAATCATATTTTTCCCCTAATTTTTATATATTTTGTTTCTGAAAATTGTGGGAATTTGATATTATATATCGTTAATTCGCATCTGTTTTTATTACCACTTTATATCTTGCTTACGTACATTATAAAACAGTGATCAGCAACTTGCAGCCCGCGGGCTGCACGCGACTCTGAATTTTTTTGCGTGGCCTGTTAATGCATCAATATAATTTTAGGAAAAATTAGCAAAGTTAGAGCGTGAGCGTGCCGAAATGTAGCCGGTGATAATGGTAAAATCACAATTTCTTACTTTAGAAACGAAGAATTAAATATAAATAATTAAAATTTACAAAAAAACCAATAGAAGATTATTATTATTAAATTATTTTATTATCTATAATATTCATCTTTGTTAAATGGTTCTAAAGATATCTTTTAGAAACACCTTTTAAAAAAATATTTTGAAAATGGTCTGCTGTCCGAAATAGGTTGTCGAACTCTGCCATATGGAATCATCCCTCTCATACACACAAGGTGTATGTTTTTTAATATTTTTTGTATATTTTCAAATACGGTGTTACATTTTCACTAACAAGATCCAAACTATAAAAGCAGATCTCTGATTTATATATAAATATTCGTAATAATTATAATTGAAACGTACTTCGCCATATTAAAAACTCCGACACAATAAACTTGAAGCAAAATAAATCACTAACTGGGCTCGATTATAAGAATCACTTTAAAACATCGGTAGTAATCTTTTTTACTGACAAACAAATATAATTTTGATCTAACTACATGGATGGCTTTAGCCGTCCACACAAAAAGAAACGTAATTCCATATGGCATTAATGGTCAGGAAAGGGTTAAATAAGTGCGAAAAAAGATTAATCGCTTTTCCCATAAAATAATAGTATTTCAATTCTAATTTAGTTAATTTAAAATAACAAATAATCCAACGACAGCAATCGAAAGCTTTGTATACTCAATTATTAAAGATTAACGCTAACATTACAAATAGTAATTACATTGATTTCAATTGCAAACCGCTGTTATAGAACGGAAAATCATTTTGCGGTCTCGTATTTCGCGGAAGCGCTTATACAACAACGTCGTCGTTGTTTCCTATACAACAGGTGTCGGCAACCTTTTTCGGACGACGGCCCATTTTCAAAATATTTTTTTATGCGGTCTGCACATTCAAATGTAACTTATATAGTGCTTTTATATAATATACGAGTATAAATATTATTAAAAATAAAAAAAATATTGACACGCTATGATAACAATGTCAGAGAACAAAAATTTTACAATTTTTAAAAGGGGAAAAAAATACAATTCCAATTATTATAATTTATTTGTATAAATATTACTTCGGTCAAATTGGACGTTTTTGATGATTTTTTTGTATTGTGAAATTTCTTTTTGAAAACACATTTCAAATAATAAGCTAAAATGAATATGAAAAGTTACGCCCTCAAAAAAGGGAGCTTCCTCTCATATTTACCAAATACCACCCAAAATTTGAATTTTTTTCATCATATCCCGAGCACTATTCATGGTTCGCAATAAAATATTCAGGGTTTCGAAATTAAAGTGACCTTTAAAAAGGGTTCCACTAATCAAAAAAATTAAGAAGCGCTGTATTAGTCAAAAATATTAAAAATCAAAAATATTTCATATAAATAAATTTTAATTACTTCTATTTAATTCTTCGTTTCTAAAGTAAGAAATTGTGATTTTACCATTGTCATCGGCCACATTTTGGTACGCCACGCTCTAACTTTGTTAATTTTTCCTTAAATTATATTGGTGCTTTGGAGGGCCGTGCAAAAAGTTGCAAAGGGTCGCGTGCAGCTCGCGGGCCGCAGGTTACCGACTTCTGATATACAACATTAGTTCGTCGCGTTCTATCATATTATTGTTACATGCGTATATATATATATATATATATATATATATATATATATATATATATATATATATATACCAGACTAGTTTTACTCTAATAGTGACGTATTTGTGGCCAGTATTTTTTTTCTCTTTCTCTCTCTATGTATAAAACGTTTTTAGTATCGTAGTATTGGACTTGTAGTATATCAAATGTTGTGTTGCATTGTGGGTGGTGGGTGGGTGGGTGGCAGTGCCTGGTACCACTTCTCTGATCGACAACATTTCGTTACCACCTGTTCACATTTGAGACGCAGCCTTCGAGCTGATCGTACGTCGTCTCGAACATTATTTTCTGGTTTTACTGCTGTTCGTTACTTTTTTTGTGTTCTATCTCTGAGGGTTTTTTTGTATCTCTCCTGGACGACGACGTCCAAGTGGAATCGGTATATTGAAATAAAAGTGAGCACGATCATTGTTTTTTTTTTCATTAATATGTTGTAAATTTTATTGTATCATTACATATTCATATATTTATATAATAAAAATATTTCATTTTTTAATTAAATTTTATTAATCTGCATATTAAAAAAAAAATTATTTTTTAATAAATATTTATATATAGTAAAAAGAAATTGATAAAGATATGTTGCAAGGTGTTAATTTGTTATATATGAGATTATTATTATGTTCAAATAATATATTTTAAAAGTTCCATTATCAATATTATTATTAAAAAAATAATAATATTTTATTTGAAATATAAGTTTTAATCAATAAATAAGGATTTATTATTTGATTATTATATTCTTTAATTTTGTGTGAATGTCAAAATTTCCTTTAATATTTATGAATATATCCAGTATTTATTTTAGAGTTCTTTATATTTGATCGTTTAATATTTCTATTAATTACGATTTGAATTATATTTTTTTATGAATATTACCTTTAAAATTAGAACACGTTACATTTAAAAGCATGTCATATGTTGGGTTCAATTATCTTAATATATTTGATATTGTCAATTTGTCCAATAACATTTTTTTTAAAAGTTTTGACCCTCAAATTGTATTTCTGAATAATTTAATTTACGTACTTACCTTGATGTCGAATATATATATATATATATATATATATATATATATATATATATATATATATATATATATATATATTTATTTATTTATTTATAATCTTATATATTTTTTAAGGAATGAAGCTACCAATAAGAGCGGCGCCTGCACCTCCTACAGCTAATTACCAAAGTCAGCGTTCTTGGAAGGATGATTTATTCTCTAATGATCCTTTTGGTACTCCATTGGAAAAAAAGAAACCTCCTCCGAGACCACCACCACCAAAATTTAATAGAGCGGCATTATCAAAACCGGACATACCTTCTCGACCATCGCATTTTAATAGAAAACCAACAATATTATCAAGTTTAATGGCTAAAAAGCAAAGACCAGTTATTCCAACACCTCAATCGGGATTTGCCGATTTTCAATCACATCTAATATCGCCTCCTCAAAAAAATATCCAAAATACTACAACTGTAGCATCTTTAATAGATTTATCATCGCCGCCTAGTTCTCCAACATTAACTACCAGATCTAGTAGCGATGGTTTAAGTGTAGACAGTTTTGGATCAGATATTACTTCATCTACTGCAAATGGTCACATAAATTTAAATGGAGGTAACTCTTCTCAAGCTGAGAGTGGATTTGAGGATGATTTCGATTTATTTTCATCAAATAAAACGACAAGCAATAACGATGTGGATCCTTGGGGTGGATTTGATCCTTTTTCACCACCTAAAACTAATCCGAAACCAAATATCGTTCGGCCTAATTATGATTCAGATTTCTTGGATCCACTTTGTAATGGAAAAAGTGTAATTCAAAAAATACAAACCCATAATATACCAACTATAATACGACCGAAACCTGCTAGACCAAAAGCTCCCAAAAATTCTGCATTGCTTTCATCAACACTGCAAAGTTTAGAACAACAATCGTCAGATGCGCATAAAGCAGTTTCTCATTATGCTATACAGGTAAATATTATTTATATTTCTTCTTTTTAGTATTCATGATCGTTAATTGATATAATTGTTCACATATATTTTGACAATTTGAATATCAAATATTTTATTACGCAGTTTCACATATATATATATATATATCAAACTAGTACAAAAAATATAGCGATGTCTTATCTGAATAAATATATTACAACATTGATTTTATGAATGGTATGTCGTGTGAAATTCATGTTAAATGTTTGTTTTATTTATCGCAATTAGTAGATAGACACAATTTACGAGGTGTTTACATACAATTCGTTTGAAATGTAAACAAAAATATCAATAAACAACAAAACTATATAAGTATATAGATTTTCATAGTTTGCAAGTGAAATTTGACACTTTATAGTTTAAATTCAATGATTTTTATCAATTTATATATATATATGCAAAATCACATATTTTTTATTATAAAAGGATATTTATATTTCTTATCCTTTTTATCATATTAAATAATTCTTTATTTATCATTTAATATTATATTTTTGTTTGCTAACTATTAATGTTTGATAATATCCTTATATTAACTTTCTTTTAGGTATATATTTAATATCATTACATATTAAATAGCGGTGATAATATTGTAGACAAATCTTTTAATTTTTATGTTTAATAATGGATAATATAACTTAAAATCATTATAATTATAAAAGATTGAATCTTTTTTGTAAAAAAAAAACTATATAGATAAACAGATTTTATCAAAAAAGATATTAAATAGTGCAAAATTATCTCTTTATTATAATCTCACTATATTTTTTCTTCTTCACATTTGTTTATTACTTACAATTTTTGAAATAAAAGATTTTTTTTTAATATTGATATCGATCAACATATAAAATTCTTAAATAATGTATTTAATTGTTATGCCAATAGAATCTATTTGAAGTAAAAAAGTGGTGATCACGTGTATATTTATTATGTAATAAACTATGAATATAAATGTGTAATATAGGGAATTGTTTAATTTGGAAAGTACATTTTTACACTTGTTTTTGAAATACACCTGTCGAAAAATTTAAGCAGGTGTTAAATTACAGTTATTTGTACTATAATTCATCGTAATTCCTTTTTTTTTTACTAAAATTAATGAATTTAACTGTATTTGTATTAAAAATTGTTTTGTTTATTTATTCAATATCGCTATTTCATATTGCACTAACATATAATCGTATTTCCTGGTAATAGAAATATTTGATATGAAGATATTTTATCGCCTCTTTTATTTTTTTAATAATTGTTGTGATTTTATTTCTAAAAATTGTATTGAATAAAAATCTTATATACTAATTATAATTAATATTTTTTTTATATAATTATAATATAATTTTAAACTAAAGTTGCAGTAAATATAACATCAATTTTAATTTAAAAAATTGTTAACAAACAATATTCCAGTAATTTAGTTACATATATAAATGATGTAATTTTATGAAGTGATTATAGAAAATATTTTACTTTTTTAGGAAACTAGTAGTAGTATAACAGAAGATATATTTGAATCTGGTGAATATTCTCCTCCAATGCCTACTGTTCCTCCACCACCTCCTCCACCTGAATTAGAAAATGATGACTTTCTTTCGGATGACCTACCTGTGAAAGATTGGCTGGATATTGAAGGTGCCAGGACAACTATTTTAAATGATGTTACGGTCGATGAAGAACCTTACGGAATAGCATTATATGACTTTTCCGGTTCACATGTTGATGATCTACCATTTAAGGTTAATACATTATTTTATATTCTTCCGATTTTTATTATAATGTTTGATACTGATTAATATTTCCTATACTAAATTTTGATATTATATATTTTTTATTCTTAATGCTTTTTGGGTCTATTTAGTTACAAATTATTACCTTCTCGAAATCAGTTTCATGCTTTGCTAATTTAATATAAAATTTTCAGATGAACGATAAGATTAGATTGCTTCGTCGATTAAACGACGAATGGTTATATGGAAAATTACGTTCTGGAATTGAAGGCATGTTTCCAGCTAACTTTATTGAGATTAAAGTGCCATTGAAAGAAGAGGATTCTAGTGTTTACGTCACTGCTATGTACGATTTCGTGCCACAACAAGATGGTGACTTGGGTTTCACCGTGGGATCAAGGATAAAGGTTATTGCAAAATTAACAGATGAATGGCTCCATGGTGAACTTGACGGTGTGCAAGGTCAATTCCCAACTAATTATATTGATCACGTTCCAAGCAATATACCCGTTAGACCCTCATGAGGTTCTTGTTTAATATTCAACATGTATTTTTTTTTTACAAAAATACATGTATGTATTTTTTCAAAAGCATTACATAAAAAAAATATTTATAAAAAGCAGTTGGTTTTCCCAATAAGTCTAACTTTGGTGGTGGAAATATTTTTCTGCGAATATAGAAAATTTACAAAATTTTATATACATATTTTTGTTTTATAAATATGCGATTTTTTTACATTAAAATTACATTTTGTGAAATCATACATAATATATTGAACGTTCTTTTATATCACAAATCCATCACCAGCTCTTATTTAATATTTTTTAGTATAGAATTTACAAATTGTAATTCTTTAAAATAACATCATCAATATATTTTGAATAAAGTGAAAAACATCAATAAACTTTCATAGTATTTACAAATATCTTGCCGTTGAATTAATACGTAATCTGGACACCATTCAAATATATATCAATATTATTTATACAGTTTTAAGACATTTTCGTAGTATAAATTTCGGTTAATATTTCTAGTCGACGTTAAAATATATATTTTTTAAAATTAAATTTAGAAAAAAATTAGGGCCTTCATGTGATAAATGATTAATAGCATGATTTTTTGATTTTATTCTTATTTCATTATAATACCTAAGTATAACATTTTCCAGTATTTTTTAATTTAAATTTGTTAATAATATTAATTTTACGTTTATTATTTTTGGTTAAAGGTTTCGTGATATTTGTACGTATTTATCTTTTGTAATATTGGAATCATTGATTCGTATTTACACAACTTATATGTTTTCTGTATGACAAACGAAATTATACACTCACTGTATGTAATATGCATGATATTTTTAATATGATTAATCAGAATTACTTTACCTGTACGGTTTTTACTTTATTTCATTTCGAGCAAAATGTTAAAATATATTATTACGGGTAAAATTTGATTTAGCATAAAAATAAACAGTTTTCATTTAGCAGTTGCTGAAATTATATTTATTATATTAGATTTTGAAATTATTTTTCAACGCTTATTGGATTTTTATATTCGCCCTTTTTAAGGTCAAAATAAATCCTTTGTTTATTATAAATTTAGTTCTATAATATTTTATTATATATATATATATATTTTTTATTATTTTAAGTTATTCTTTAAAAATAACAAATCTGTTTTATTATTATGTGTTTATGTAAATTTGTTTAACATTATAAATTTAGTACGTCTACCTTTATAAATGGAAATGTGCATGCACAATAATTTTCCTTTTGACTGTTAATAACAATATTTCATTGTGTTTTAGTTTTAATATTATATATATATATATATATATATATATATATATATATATATATATATATATATATATATATATATATATATATATATATATATATATATATATTAGTGTTAGAATTGTAATTATGGGTTAAATATTTTAGCAAATCTGTCAGATTAAGAACTGTAAATTGAACTGAAATTGTAATGGTTATTATATTTATATATATATATATATATATATATATATATATATATATATATATATATATATATATGTATATATATATATATATATATATATATATATATGTATATATATATATATATATATAATTTATGCATTTGTTGTAATTCGTCTGACGTTAAATAAGAATTTAGTGCCTTTTCTGAAAAATATTATTTTTCTTTTTTTCTTTCGTTGAAAAATATGTATGGTATGAACATCTATTTTTTTATGTGATGGTCTTTTGCGTCCAATGAAAAAAAATCCTAAAATATTGTATATAAAACTTATATCCTTCTAATATAATTTTATTTGAGAGATATAATTTGATTTAAAATAAGTTAACTATTTCATTCCTTTTTTTTTATCAATTATAAATTTATATCAAAAATTGGTATTCGTCAAAATAAATTAAAATTGTATTTTTTTGCTTTAATTATAAATAATAAGAAAATATAGAATGTGAATTAATTGATAACTCGTGCAAGGTATTATCATATACATAATAATGTATTAAATGCTGCTAATGATAATGGGCGAGGTTTTTTTTTATACCTCTTTTAGGGACCAGACGATTTGTGCCTGACATGTATACACTTTATCTTTTCATTACTGTTATTAGCTGTAAACATGTTTGTATTTTTTTTTTATATTGTAAGCTATTATTTATTGTGTAACCAAATAACGAGTGCAAGCAGAACTTAAGACACGCCATATAACAAATATAAATTTTTGATATGAATTAGTATTGTATAAATTTTATATTTTTTATTATTATAAATAGTAGCCAATAAAATTTTTGTACATATATCACTTCATTTGTACATTGCGATGAAATATATTAAATTTATAAAATATTTTTCTTTTTATTTTTAATATAAAATGTTAAAATTGTCAGACATTTGAAATTTCGAATTATTTATACGCACAGCTGTTTTGAATATTAAACGATTCGATTATAATAGTGTTATCAGATAAAATGACGTGCATATGTAAAATGCTGCACACATCAATAAATTCAAATTCCAAACAAAAATGATGAAATGTGTGATGATTTCGCAAGCATTGACAGTACAATATTCATTGTTTCGATGCTGTGCCAGGGGTTTGCAACGGTTACAATTAATATAAAAATTAATTAAAATTACATTTTGACCATTCTTCATATTCACATAATAAATATGTATAAAAATGTTAAAATTCTTATTTTGGTATCGAAAATTATAATTTTCCCATGAATAAATACTACATAGTTTTCACAGATTTAATTGATTGTGTGCTGTGAAAAAAATCCCTATAATATTTTTATTAACATCGCGAATAATAACGTAATGATTGTGAATCACGAAATAAAAATTCATTTTAAAATATATTACGTTTATTTAATATACAATTATTATTTTTGAGGGATGAGTGAACAAGTTCTACTTTCATGTTATACTTTTGAGGGCGGTATAATAATGGCAAAGCATTAATTCACATTTTCCTTTTTTATTTCATGAGCAGCATCAATACTACTGATAATTTACTACTTATATTTGGAGCACACGTATTTATATATTGATATCAGAGTACATACACTTTTATTCGCATATTAAAATTTACATAGTAAATTATGGTATTGTTTGTAAAACATACGTCAAGAAAGCTTCTGCGCTATTTAGTATGCTTTTATTTGATTACATACAATATTTGATTTTTATATATATCAAATTAGGATTATTCTTTAATATTTTTTTTTCATACTCACATCAGCCCTATTATATAAAAAAGGGCGGATACATTTTTCATAATAATAAACAAGCTCAGGTACTTTCTAATAAACGAGTTTTGATATGATGTTAAAACTCTAAAAATAAATATTCTATGAGGGAAAACCAAAATAAAAATACAAGAGCATACGAAAATAACGCATTACACAATTTCAAAATCTATTTAAATTTATACTGAAACGACAAAGAAAAAAAAAACTAGAAACGCCAAGTCAAAATAATAAGCGATCAACAGGAGGTTAACTTATTATAATACAATATTAATAAAAATAAAATATTATTTCATAACAGGCTTCTAAATCCTTCTGAAATCATTATTATGTTCATTTTATTGTTTTATCAAATAAATCACATTTAGGGCGTTGTGTCTACCCATTCCTATTACTATTAAATTTCAGATAACAAATCAAGCATATATACAAAAGCGTTTTAATAATATTATATATCATATATAATAATATATTTAGTTTAGTCTCACAATTAGTGGAGCTACATTATTGAAAAAAGCGTTTTAAAATATAAAATTATAATAATTGAAAACTTTACTGAAAATACAGATACTATATTCATTAAAATTATTCATGTTACAATATAATTTATCCTGATATTTATATAAATTAATTATAAAAATAATATATCATTGGTAATAGTTAGGAAAGCAAGCATATGATAAATGCTAACAAATTAATTTAATTCATTAAATATTTTATTAGTGAAACAAATTCTGTGAAAGATCTACAATCTTATTTTGTGATATGATTAAGTACAATCAACTTTCAATAATATAATTTTGTGATATGATTAAGTATAATCAACTTTCAATAATAATAAGCTTTAATATTGAAATTTTAAACATGCCTCAATATTCTCGTTTACACTTTAAAATAAGGCTAACAGATATACCAATAAATTTTAATTTTTCATGTACATTGCATAGTCAATATACATAAAATTATGTAGGACTGTGTATGATTATTTTTTTAATAATGTGCTCCACCAAAAGAAACGAATCCTAAATTTTATATATATATATATATATATATATATATATATATATATATATATATATATATATATATCCATACAGATCTATGATTAGCAATATTTACATATATTTTATAACGCGCATATTCTTAATCTATCTGTATTTTTTTTAATATTTCAAGAATTATTATTCTGCAAAACAATTTTCAAAACATGATTATAATTATAATTATATTTTGTTATTAAACACAAACAGGTTAATATGTTTTTTATTAATATTGCACACAGAAGAAAAATTTCAATAAATAATGTTCCATTTTTTTTCACACATGTGAAACAGTGAAATGCATGTTTCAATTATCATTTTATCTACGTCAAATAGCTGATGTTAAGAAAAAGAGTGCTTTTTATCTTTAATAGGCCATTGTTGGTTAACACAGGGAAAAATATAATTCTATGAATGTGTTGCCATTAAATAAACACAATCATAAAGAAACTATAAATCAATAACTATTTATTACCACTTTTTGCAAAAATATATGGGTAAATTATTTTACAATATTAAAATATATTTTAGCATTTCATTGCTTTATTTGTCAATAAAATCTTGGTATAAAATAATAAATATTTCTATAATTTTATTATTAGAACTCAGCTAAGATAAATTTAGTTTTTTTTTTAATATTAAAGCATAGGAAACTTCAAAAACTATTAAAATATTATCTTTTATATTCAAACCATAGTTATTTTGCTCCTCGATATAGGTAGAAAATACCATGACAGTGATGGAAACTACTATTATAATGTATATTTTTTTAAAGTGAAGTTAACATGGTGTAAGATAAACATAACATTTTAAAGTCATGGATGATATTACGAAAAGGGAGCATTAGATAATATTTCTAAAGTACTTTGGTAAATTTAATTCTCAAATTAACTAAAATAATACTAAAACGATATTCTTATACATCCAGTGGTATAACATTTGTTTATAAAGGTAATAAAGTAACATAAGATTTAGCATTCACTAGTTTGTAAAAAAGAAAAATTACACATACATATATTATATGGTATTTATCAATTTCTTATTGCATTTTTTATACAAATGAATTTGTTTATATTTTAGTATACCACTGCACATATTTGTTCATATTATATATATATATATATATATATATATATATATATATATATATATATATATATATATATATATATATATATATATATATATATACATGTTTATTTGTTAATTAATTATAATGATTAAAGTCATCTCAAAAGGAAAAAAAAACAAAACAAAGGGAAAAAGTCAACAAGAGATGACACACAAGATCTTAAAATATAGAAATATTTCCTTCATATGAGATGAATATTAGTTTTTTATCGCTAAAATGCATAAACAAATACTTTCTGATGTTATTTATACATTTATGGATATTCAAGTAATAAACTATAAGATTACAATACAATAGCTTTACTTGAGGATTATTTATAAAATATCAGTTCATAAAAAAATAAAGATGTCATGGACTAATCTGGTCTATATATTGGTAATTTGGGTATGAATTCTATTAATAATACATATTCCATCATTGAAGACGAGTCACAATGCTGTTTCGCTAGTCTCCATCTAAGGCCTAATTTATTATATAAATGGCTATTTTCCCATTCCAAAAGTTTATCCAATGAGTGTTTTGCCTAAAATTGAAATTACAAATATTAAAAATGTAAAAGTATATATAATTTTAATTTTGAAAACTTACTCTTTTGCTGAGACATATGACTGGCCAAAGGGAACAACCGAGGGTACAGCAGCAACAAACACAACCACAAAATAGCCATTTAACATTAACAGGCAGGGTTTTTTTCAAGACGCTATTAACACGCATCACTGTAGCTTGAAATTCTTCAGGCGCCACTCGTGATTGTAATCCTGGAGGAAATTCAGCACTAAAACGGTTGCTGAGACCGAAACTGTAAATACGAATAATATATAAATGATTAAAATATGCATAAGTGATAATATTAAATTATTATATATTAAATAGAAAAAAATATTATATAGTAGTGATCACATTAGTTTGTTCCATGAAGCTGTCTTATTTACAATAAATTAATTTAAAAATTATATTATAAATAATTCGAGAACAATTTTAGGTAATATTTGAAACATGATTGTTATTTTCAACTTAGTCAAATAATAATATAGAGCCCATCAATAATATAGTTATCTACGAAATTTTCAAACGTAATATATTTACAAAAGATATTTATAAATAACAAGAATTACAATTTTTTCCCTAATAAAGGAAATAAAATAATAAGTAAGAATATTATGTTTTCTCGTAATAAATTTTATGGCAATAATTTAAAAATTAATGTTAAAAAAACAAATAAATAAAATATTCAATAATGTGGGTTTTCAAATGGTAAATTAATTCCCTATTCAAAAATTAATATCTGGATTTTGAAACGTGGCTTTTAGATAATTATTCATTTTGTTTTTAAAATTATAAAAAAGAGTTTTCATATAGCGTGACAGATGATATTTATAAAATGAAATTTATTTGGAATCAATAATGAATTATCGATTATTTAATTTGGTAATGAAATTATTATTTTTAAAAATTTTATATTTATAAGTGATTGACATATAAGTATTCAAGTCTGAGTATTGATATTCAAATGAGCAAGTGCCATAGCATAAAGTTTGCTGATAAAAGTCAATAAAACATCTATAAAATTATAAGTTTAATCGTATTCAAGATGAGTACAATCTTAAACAGTAAGAAGAAACATTTTATTATTAATATTTTAATTTAAGAAAGTATATCCAAAATTATTACTATTATAATTTCATGAAAAATAAAATTTATATAAATTGTTAAAAAAAAGTTGTTGCTTTTTTACACAGCTTTCTTTTTTTAATTCAATAAAATAATATTATGTTTCAAATCGACAAAATACAGTTCTTTTGCGCATTTAGCATATGCGTCATAAGTTAAAATGGGATTTCAGAACGTTGAATTAAATTGTTTAATCATCATGTCAACAGTCTGTTAAAAGTCATTCACCATTTATTTGCATCATTATTTATTTCTTATCTATTTTTCTAATATATATATATATATATATATATATATGTGTGTGTGTGTGTGTGTGTGTGTATGTGTATGTATATGCGTGTGTGTGAAAACGAATATATGGTAAACATTTCTACAAGGTGATGCACTGCATACATAGTTTCCATATTATGCGATATTCCTATAAAAGCAATTTAATACATTATTATAAAAATTAAATTGGTTTGATGCCAATATATATATATATATATATATATATATATATATATATATATCGAAATTAACTTAACTGATTTAACTTTTTTACTGCATAAGCTCATATATAGTATTGCAGTTTTGATTCAATTTTGTTTCCAAATTAAGTATTATAAAGTAATTTCAACTATTTTAATCCATGAAATATATATGTAACAATAATAAAACGTAAAAAAAATGTCTATGATTTTATGACATTTCGAAATAACCTCACTTTTATGCAAGTGGGTAAAAATTAGAATCGAAGTGCGAGTGATTTATTTTCAAAAAATGATAACAGAGTAAAACGTATCTACTTTTTGACAAAAAAAAATTTTTTCATAGTCTATATACTCATCTTTCTCGATGATAACATTTTTTTATAGCCCATATATGGTTCCGTAAAAAATATTTTTTTTTTCCATTATTTTTCTTTAATATGTCTTATTGATAATTAAATAAAGCTATTTCCACCGTGAGATATATTTTTTCAATGTTTTATTAATTTATGCAATAAAGGTTGTTAAGAATATTTAAAACGGAATTAGGAAAAATGAAATATTTTTGTAAAATGCATCTATTTTATATTTTAAATTTAGGAGTTTGAGTAAATATTAGAATGGTTCTTAACCTTTTTCAACATTAGATATCGATTCGTATATATCGTATAAATTCTCGTACAATTATTTATATAGTAAATTTTATGTTATAATAAATGAAAAATTGTTAAAATAAAATCGTTATGTGTTGTTAAAAATAGTTAAATACATATCAGTACTTTGATATATAATCGTTATACACCATTTTAGATACTATGACTATTTGACAGTCACAATTTTAGCGTACAAAATGTTTCTATCGATAACCATCATTTCTCCATCTATTACTTTCATAGTTCTGATATAATCAATTCAAAATGTTCATATATTCAATTTAATTTTCAAATTTTATATAAAGATTTTATTTAGTAATTAGTAATATATTAAAAAAATATTAAATTATATTATACCGTATGTTGTGTGATTAGATGTTTTTTTTAAATTGTATAATTTGATCGTTTCAAATATATAAAAAAAATATTTTGTTTAAAAATATGTAACTAAATTAATTATTTTTAACAATTAATATTGTTTACTCAATATGAGAATTATATAGGATATAAAAAAAGATTAAATTAAAAATAGATAAAAATGTAAACAAATCTAGATATATATATATATATATATATATATATATATATATACTGTGTGTGTGTGTGTGTATAGAGATTTTTTTTGTGGCGCATGCGCAGATGAGAAAATTCTTTGTTTACATGCGCGATGACGTTTATGTCATATCACACATTTTACAAAATACGCAGGTAAAGTGGCGTTCGATGAACGCCTTCGATTACATCTAAATGATATTTATTGTTGATATATTGATGTCGAATATGGAAATTATATTTGCAATTCTGACCTTATCGCTATATCAAATAGATACGATAATCGTTTCATTGCATTACTAGATTGTACGACACTGCAAAAATAAATAAAAAACCACATTTGTCAACTTTTCACTTCCTGTCGAAATCGAATCGTAAAAATGAAATTGAAAATATATGTTTATGTGTCACAATAATAAATAAACAATATCGGCAATAAAGGTTCAAAGTTCGAATTTTGATTATATGTAAAGAAAAATATTTACAGCATTTCTATAACATTTCTTTGCAATATGCTGCTTCATAATATAAAAAAAAAAGAAATATATTCTGCGATAATAGAAACGATTAGCTAGCATTAAAAAATATGTTATTTAGAAAAAAGCAAAACACAATGAAATTGATAGTTTTCAAGTCTCACTTTAAATTTTGTATGTAAAATGCGAAAAAATAAAATTTTAGAATTCAAATAAATAAGAACTAAAAAATATATATTATATTATTTTCTTCAATATGATATAAGAAAATTGATTGATATTGTGTAAAACTATACAACTATACAAGAAAAATAAAAAGAAAATTTTCCTTTAAATAAAATATTAAAAGAATTTATTAACAGTGGAGACTAATCAATTAGATATTATAAATAATTATTGGGAGAATTTCTGGTAACCTTTTTAATATCAAATCAATATATTTTTAAATTTAATTAGTAATAAATAAAACTAAAAATCGAAGCGTTTTTATAGTTACTGATAAGTATTTTAAACGATTCTCGGAACTGTCAATATTAACATTTATAACAGCAATCATATGCTGCAACATAAAAAAAAATGAAATAATGTCGATGCATAAAATCGAATCATATCGAAGGATGAATGAAATGAGAGAACCGAGAGAGAGAGAAAAAAAAGATTGAAAAGCGTGACTATAAAAATGTTGAAGAGAGAAAGGGAGAGAGAGAGTGTGCGTGTGTGTATGTGTGTAATGTATACATACACGGTCATGTTCCCCGCACCGCGTACGATGATGGGGTCCGGCTGCGGGGGCAAAGGCGGTTGTTGGGGCTCCGGGCTAGAAGCCCTGTCCGGCTCCAGACTTTCCTCGTAGATCGCATCGAAATCGGACAGCATTCCACGATCATCACACCAACGCGGAGTATCGGACACCGCACACTGCCCTCGGCAATCGCACGATTACAAACCTAGTCAGTGTTGCCAACCTACTTTTAACACTTATTTTCATTCTTATTAAACAAAATCATTTTTATTATTATATATAAAAATATTATATTTCCTAGTTTATATACTTACAACTGTTTTTTTTTACCTTTGCATAATATGGATAGTTATTTTTCATATTACTCAATATTGAAAATAAAAACAATAATTTTAACTAATATCATATCATAATCTGTGAATTAATAAAATTTCAATATATACATAGAAAAACCTAGTATTTTTTATTTATATTATTTTATTATTAATTCATATTTTTATTTATTTTTAGAAATAACAACATTCGTATTTATTTTATTATTTTAATTTTTTACTGTTAATATAAAATATTTCTAAGTAGAATTAAATGCTCCAACAATTACAAAAATACCTTTTTAAGGTTATTAAAATGATTTTTAATTCTAACCGGATGATCATATTTAATGGTTAACCTACCAAGTATTTCTCCCTGAATTTAAATATTTTACAATGTTAAAAAAATTTATTTAGTTTCAATAGATGTCATAAATTTAAAGATGATTATTGTAACAAAATTAATATAATAAAAGTTTTAATTTTCATCAAAAGAGGAAGTTATATATTATAATAAAATGTTATTTGATTATATATTATAATAAAATATATTCTAGCTTTAAGGCAGTGATGTAAAATATTTTTTTTTTAGTATATTAAAAAATAAGTTTAAAACTTGAAATAAAAATTAAAAATAGATGCAGTGAAAAATATTTTTAGGTCACTTAGTTATTTTTGAAACATTTCTCAATTTACAATTGCATTTGCTAAATTTGGGTAAAAATGAACCTTTCTTACTCATTCTCAATACTTTGGAGAGTAATTTTTTATATTTCAAGAATTTTACTAGCATAGCAGATAACTGTTCAAATTTTTATATTACTTACCGACGAATTAGATATGATTATGCTAAAAAAGGTCACAAGCAGCTAAAGTAAGATATTACGTGTTAGTGGGTCAAAACAGTGGTTCTAAATCTTTTTAGAATTTCGGAATATTTACAAGTACACAACACTTTTATGGAACTCCGTCATAAAATAATACTCAATACAATTTTTCATAAAATACTGATTAATAATCATTTGTATGAAAACATACTTGTAATAAAAATAAAATTTTAGAGTCACATTGTATTACGTTCGTATAAAAAAAATACATCATAACTTTTGTATCAACGAGTACAAAAATGATGCAATAATATATATATATATATATATATATATATATATATATATATATATATATATATATATATATATATATATATATAGTATACGAGCAATTTTTATGTCAATAAATGTAATACCACTTAGTAAACCGTAAAATCGTGATATATACAAATACATATATTTTAATATTGCACGAAAATTGAACTGATTCTACGAATAACAAGTATAATTATATTTGCATTTGATAATTACTATATTTATTCGCAATCAAATTTATACGAAAGCGTTTATATATTATGTTTATTATTGTTATTAGCGTTTATGTGTTTAAATTAAACCAAAAAAAAAAAAAAACACCTTTTTGTGGTTGAATATGATGAAAGATTTTATATGGTTGAATATGATGAAAGAGTGATAAAATATCCTGAAAAACACGGTAATACGTATGTATATATTAACAAAATTAATACAAATTTGAAAAGTTAGTTTTATAAAATTGCCAACGGATACATCTCACGCACATGTGATAATCAGGTGATCCAGCATATATTATATATGTACATTTTAACCACGCCCAATAACCGTTTGAAAGTGAAAAAAAATCGACCTCAACACAAAAATAGAACCTTGTTCGTTTCGTTTATTATGAAATCTCATAGAAATATATTATTGAACAAGAAGCAAATGGAAAAAATCGTGAAGAATTCACGTATAATACGAACTTGACACTATGTTGTGTTAGATTTTAAAGAGATTTTTTTTTTTTTTTTTTTTTTTGATTACTGAACACGTCCGTATTTTGTTATTAAAACATTGAAAAATATATTTATTGTTATATTATATTGATTATAATTAAATAATATCGTAATAATTAATGTTTTATATTATTATTATTTCTAAAAATATCAATATTAAAAAAAATATATTTAATAAGAACAATTTTAGTATATAGCCAATATAATAAGTGAAAGGAGTTTCCTAGTTAATCTTTACATCAGATACATTGATGCGTTTTTTGAATCTATGCATCTCAAACTGTCAATTATCAAGTATGGAATACAAAATAAATAATTTGCAATAAAACAACATAACATTTTTTTTCTGTTTATGATTCAAATATTTATTATTTCTTTTTATCGAAAGTATTTTTTTCAAATGAAATATGGATATTTAACATAATTTTAAAGTTTGAAAATACCTATCTATTGTATATATAATATACGGAATATTTAAACTATTTAATTATGATTTTTTAATAAATTTATAAATAAAGCAATTCTTCATCTTCACGCAGAAACTTTAATAAAGTTATTATTTAACGTCAATTATATCATTTATATATAATGACAAAATTAAATATATATATATATATATATATATATATATATATATATATATATATATATTTACATAATGATCTATATAAATCAATTATCAGATGTTTTTAAATTTTATAAATATTTATTTTTATTCTAATATAATACACTTTATTGATGACAATTACTATATATTTATATAATATTAATTTTCATTAGAAATAAAAGATGAAATGTGTTTGAAAAGCATACAATAAGAGTATATGCAGTCTGTCACAATAGTGATGGTATTAGTTGCATATAAAAGGGTCGAAGTTCTGGTGTTCGCTTCGAGTCTTCGAAATTACACGAACAAAACTAAGGTTTATAATACCAATCATGGCATTTAAAGTAAGTCGAATAGTCTATTTTGTCTTATTAAAATATGTATCTGTATTCTATTAAAAAAAAAAAGCTAAAAAATATTATTAATCTTTTTTTCTTACAAAGTCGTATAAAAATATGAACAAAGATTGTAAAACGGTTATCGTTTTTTTTTTTAAATTATAGTTAATAAATTATCAGATAGATGACCAGGTAGTTTAACTAACATTTTTTTGTAAGAATGTCATAATTGGATAAATTACGCAATATATTGAATCGTGTGTTTGCAGTAAAATAGATATAGAATTTTCCCATATATTCACATTCATATATTTGTAACCTTGACATTTTGTTAATTGAAAATAACAAAACGATAAGATTTATAAAATAATAAAAGCTAAACATGACGATAAAGTCGGATCTCATTCGTTATTATTATATTCAACGTCCAATTGTATATGATTTTGTGAACTATGAAATATATGTAATAATTTTTTCGTCTAGTTCAATTTACACAATAATATTCTATCAATAATTAAAAGTATTAATTTACAATGAAATAAATATACAATATTTTATTCTTTTTAAATATGAAATTATTTTTTCTTTTAATTTTCAGTACTTTATATTCTTCACAATAATAACAATAGTAAAGGGAGGAGTATTTCCAGGACCACCACTGACCTATGCTCATGCTCCATCACACGATCCTGTAGCCTATGTAGCACCAACTATTGCCAAAGTGGCTTATTCACCTGTCCATAAATATGCTCACGTCGAAGACTACGATCCAAATCCTCAGTATAGTTTTGCTTATGATATTCGCGATGGTCTCACAGGAGATGCTAAAAGTCAACATGAAACCAGATCTGGAGACGTGGTAAAAGGATCATATTCTCTAGTAGATCCAGATGGTACTAAACGTACTGTGGAATATACCGCAGATCCTCATAATGGTTTCAATGCTGTGGTCCATCGTGAACCTTTGCATCATCCAGTAAAAGTGATAACTCCTGTTGTCGCCAAAGCTCCGGTTGTTTTTGCTGCACCTTCACATTTCGATTATTCGCCTACTCATGGTAAAGGATTTCCGGTATATCATTAATTCGACAATTAATTTTGTCGTATAATTAAGATTTAATATCTGTCATTTTGTCATATATGTAATTTTAAGGTATATATAATATTTTATTTTTTTAATTAAATGATAATTTTACGAGATTATTTTTATTTTCATTATGAAAATGATTGAATAAAATAAAATTTTATTAATATTTTTTTTTATTTATTTTCACGCAATCAATTATTAATTTTCAAATGTTAAAAACAAATTTAAATATATAATTGCTATGTTTATAAGATTCATATAATTATATTGAAATACAATTATTTGTATGTACAAAGAAAAAATATCAATCGAAATTTTTTTCACCTTCGCAAAGTCAATTATAATAGTTTGAAGGGAATTTCCTGAATATATATATACGCAAAATGAACATAATTGATCACTCGCGAAAAAAGATTAATTAATAAGTCGATTAATGCGTTTTTGCAATTGTACTGCGTTTCCTTAAACAAATTTTTCGTCGATTTTCATTTGAACTTTGATACTAAAAATTTAATATCAGATTATTCAATGATTTGAATCGATTTGCTCTCGATTGTCATTTAATATTAAACTTGATAGTAAATTTACATATGATTTATATTTTATGATATAATAGAATTCAGTAATATCGTTTAAATAATTTTCAAAGCAGTTTTTGAATATGCTCCCCCCCTTTTTTAAATGATTTTTATTAATACTTAAAACAGCAATTGGAAAGCGTATATTTTAAGTTAATGAACAGAACCGCACCCGTCTTGCAATATCGAAAATCACACATTGCATTTATATATATATATATATATATATATATATATATATATATATATATATATATATATATATATATAATAGTTTCGCAGCTGGTATATTTTTTGAATTGTGCAATTCGTTTGTGAAATTATGCAATATATCCAGATGTCGTGAACCGAAATTTCAAAATTATTAACTCTGCGTGTGAACCGATCATAATTATTTATATTGCGACTGAACTGGACCACATTTGTTATAGTAAAATTTTAAAAATTTACCGGTGATCTTTAACGTTCAAGTGGTAAATTTAAAAAAAAATATGCATGTGAATCGTTGTTATGTTGTTTATAACTTAAATAATATATGTTAAGGATATTTATGTGCCTTTTATCAGTTATTATTATTGACTTTTTTGTCCAAATTCCTGAATACTAAGAATATTATTAAACGTCAAAATTTCAGTCTTTTGGTTAATTAACTCAAAATAGATGTAATTTACAACGAATAACGTTATAACATTACATCCGAATAAATATAACAATTCATTGCTAATTCGTTTATCGTGCTGTCGATATTTCCTAATTTTCTAAAAATATAAATATTTTTTTTTCGACATTAATCTAGGTTTTAAAAGTTTGAAACATTTTTAGTGCAGTTACATAATGATTTAAAATAGTGGAATACTATTAAAATAATTTATAAATATAACGTTCCTATTTCGCGGATTTTCATTTATCGCGATATGTGAAATTCCCAGAATGTAACATCCGCGATAAGTGAGGATTATTATTTGCATCATTCAGTTGAAAAGATGAAGAAAAATGTAAGAATGCGATTTTTTCGCGAAGGTCAAATGTCCATTATAAATTTTCACATTTGTCGGTAAGGTCTCGTTATGATTTTCCGCACAATTACACGTTCGTATTTGCGCCAAACGTGTCGTTATGTAGAAATAAATGTCAGATATATTGTCCCGGATGGCGTAAAACCGGGTCACGAATGGGTGGTGCATTCGATGCGATTGGCAACACTGAAACCGAGCCCATTGTTTAGACGTGCGAATTTGGTCGTGATAGACCGTAATGTCCGGCCAGTAACCGGCGACACATGGATTATATGCATTTTCTGAGGACACTGCGGTGTTACAAAATCGTTTTTAGTTTTCTTATTTTTTTATTTATTTTTTTTTATTCAAAAATAGAAGCCTTACGTGGGAAGCACGATTTAATATAATATAATATAATATAACAAAATTCGTAACGGGACAGCTCAATAGTGAAAGTTGTCGAGGTCGTAAACGTCATATATCATGAGACAAATTTAAATTGTACTATACATA
This sequence comes from Leptonema lineaticorne, assembly GCA_024500535.1. Classification (NCBI taxonomy): domain Eukaryota; kingdom Metazoa; phylum Arthropoda; class Insecta; order Trichoptera; family Hydropsychidae; genus Leptonema; species Leptonema lineaticorne. Next base: position 188,369 of record JANIJI010000065.1, read on the forward strand.
TAAAGGGTTCAATTTTTTTTTCGTATTAATAAAAAAATTCACGCGAATTAAATATTTATTTTAATTATATTTCCTGTTTGGTTATTTTTAAATTTTATAATTAAATATATTAAATAAAATAATTAGTTTTTAAATTTACTCCCAATTTTATGTAATTATTTTTCATAATTGAAACCGACGCGTGTACGAAATACATAATTGGTAAAGTCGCTGTTTTGACCAAGTGCATGTTTATTTCAAAAGTATTCGAACTCGTAAATCGAACAGTTCGCGCGATTAAAATTGAAGATTAATTGTTCGAAAGACCTTGTATAATATATTTTTTCTAGATCCCTTCTTTTATGAATTACGTAATATTGTTTTTTTTACATGTTGTATATGATCAATTTTACAGGAAAGTCGTTCGCTTCTGTTTTCTAAAGTTTTCTCAATTATAAAATGAATGTTATAAAAGCGAATAATTTTCGATAATATAGTTTATTGTCTTATGATTTTATATTATGATCTTATAAAAAAAAATTATGTCACAATAATCACTTATTATTTTTCTTGCATCATAAGTAACATGTTCGAGAAATATTGGTATTGTGTGGGTATTGAAAACGTTATAATGTGGGACATATTGTGCAGAACGAAATCATTTTTTCATATATTATTTATTATACATTTAATTACGGTAATTACGATACAAATTTCTTGATTTATTGTTATATTACGAAATTCAATATTTTCTTAATTCAATATTTTTTTCATCAAAAGATACGTGGGTGGACACAATTTTTGTTTTTGAAATTAATGGAAGAACTTAAATATTCAAAAAAAAATTTTTTTTTCAACATTGTCGATTGATTTAAAAATATTTTTTTTTAATATTTGTGAACTGATAATAGAAAGAAATAAAATTGAAATTATTTATTACGTTATATGCCTTGTATTAAAATTTATTAAATATCAGCAATGTTTTATCTCGAAAAAAAGTAAGGCTGAAAAATTAAAAATATACAATACATTACTAACAATAGTAAACGATAATAATTATGATTAATGCCTTTAACAACTTTCATGATCACATATCAGAATAAACTTCGATCTCATTCAAAGAAAGTTATTGTAGTTCAAAATAAATGTAATTTTATATAGTGAAAAAAGGTAGATCAATTTTATAGCTATATTTTTTTCAATTTATTGTATGAAAGTTGTAAAATATTAAGATTCTAGATTTTATTTTTGTTTATTCACAACATTTATCACACATTATCAGCATCGATTTTCACAAATTCGCACCATAAAAACTTTATGTAAACAATATAATTAAGCTCGTGTGATATCGAGTTTTGCAGCTTTCTTACGTCGTAAAAAATATTATTTCACACTATCGTTTACATGAAACTATAAATGTAGATATATTCGTTGATATATATATATATATATATATATATATATATATATATATATATATATATTATACAGATATAAATACTCAATACTTTTATTTCGATCTGAACAGCCTTGATTTTCGACAATATACCGTATATGTGAAATTTCATACACTTTCTGGAATGCCTTGAAATTTCTTTACGAACCAACATATGAAAAAAATAAAATAAAGTGAACTTGTATATCATTGATAAATGTATATAAAAATTTATATATATATATATATATATATATATATATATATATATTTATTTATTTATTTATAATCATGGTTTCGATTTTTGCGTAACGATTTACCGCAATAAATGAGTCGAGTATCATCTGCTTTGAGATTCAACAAGGCGATCCGATCCACCCATTGTCAGGGTCAATACCGATTTTTAAACTCGTCCCAAGCAGACGTGCAATGTCGAGGTTTCGATTTCGATCACGACTCAACATCTTTATACATATTATTCACAATATAATTATTAATAATATAATTAGGTGTAGTTTTGAAAAAAAAAAACTTTATTTCAGTCATAATAGTTTGCATTATTGCTCGTATGTTAGTACATCTTGTAAATCTCAAAACACTTTTGAAATTCGATTTTTAGATAGATTTGGATTCTTATAGCGATGCACTGTAATCTCATATATCTTTGTAAAATAATGGTTTATCTATATTCTTTTTATTTTTGCGAACAGAAAAATGTTGTACTAGATTATGTTTGGCGAATATGGAGGTTGGGGCGGCATTACGGTGTTATTACTTTTTTATGTCAAAAATTTACGAATCTAGTTACTATTTAAGCAAAAATTCAGTTATTAAAAAGTAACGAAAATTGTTAAATTCTGCAGATTGTATTTGTCGGATTGATAGATTCTCAAAATATATAATTTTAATATTTTTATTAGTATTTATTATAATTTCATTTAATCAGCGGTTTATAAATTTTATTTTTAATATGTATTTTATTTTAATAATTAATAGTATTAGAAATCTCAACTTGAAATTAGTTCTAGAGTTCTCTTCTTAATATTTTGCGAATTATAGCATTATCGATATATTAAAAAATAACAACATCGCATAAAACATGCAATGTAATAATATTTTATTGTTATACATGTTGATAATATATAAATATATATATATATATATATATATATATATTACATGAAAGAAACGAGTATAACGTAATACAACGTTATATCACTTTACGTCGACGAAAATCTAGTTCGGACGGCATTGAAAACTTGCAATTTTATTTTTATTTTTACACAATATAATTTCACTCGGTTTCATTTCTCGTTTTATATTTTTGTAATATAAGTTTCGCGTTCCGAAAAAAGGGAAAGTTTTCGGGACATACGGTCAAGTCTCGAATGATGGCCTACATAACATTCGTATAAACATTTTAAAAAGTAAAATAAAATAAAAATAAAAATAATAATAATAATAAAAAAAAACGTTTCACAACGCCTGCCTAATCCGTATGAAACCGAATGGCCGATACACATTCATAAAATGGAGGCTCTTATCTTATTTTTGCGCAATAGTTTTACATGCAATCTTTACCGAAAATATATAATAAACGACGAATCAATATAGTATATCAATATAAAAAAAAATAAAGGAGGCAATCGATTTAATGGCGGAAATATTTTATTACCGCCAAGCACGTATTATATATATATATATATATATATATATATATATATATATATATATATACATATATGATATTAATTAAAGTTTTATAGTATTTTGAACTTATAAATAAATATTATGAATCAATTTACATATATTATATTTTTCATATATAATTTAAATGATGTAATAGTTTAATTTTTATGTATGACTTTGAACTGCTTCCGATGCTTTCTTTAGTATATTAATATTTACACGTTTAATAATAGTATATATTACCATTATTATATCTTTTTCTAAATGGATTTTAGTTAAGATATATATTTTCTAATACTTTGAGTTTGTTATTAGATTTTGTCAATATTATTCAAATATATTTGTCTTATGTAATAAAAGAGCATTATAAACGTTTTATGTGTTCGTACTTTGATTTATACATTATATATATTTTTCGATAAATTATTAAAAAAAAATATAAAAAATAATATATCCATGTTTACTAAAAACTGTGCTATACAAAAAATAATTATATATATATTTTTTAAATTTAACATTTACATTATTTTAAATTTAATATATATAAATATCGCATTATAAATTAAATAACATAATAATAATAATAATAATAATATACTATTAAGCAATTTTAAATAAATGATATATTAAATAATGGTACATCGAATTGATAAAAATATGTAAATAAATAATACCACAATCAACAGCAAATTGTAAAATATTTAAATAGGGGTTGTCCCAATATAAAAAGGTTAAAATTGTTACGTTTTCATAATTTACGTGTCACATATAATAGAGATTACATTTCGCTATGTAATCCAACAATCGACTATATTATCGATAATAACCTATTTAAAATAATCCCATTGTGTATGGGATAATCACATTTAATTGACGTTCATATTATATATATATATATATATATATATATATATATATATATACCATATATATATACGTGTTAAATCGGATATTCTCAATAGGCGAATACGAGTTAATAATATAATATATATTTGAATATTTATATAATGTTAGATTTTTTTTCTATTAATATGTATATATTTTATTATGATGTTTATGTGAAAGATTGCGTGAATTTTATGACATTTCAAATGTATATATATTTTTTTTTACGGATAATTGAATGCATATAGTAAATTATGTACGCCAGTACTTGCAACATGCTGAAAAAATTTTTTCAATTGTTGTCACAAGAACATTTTCTTGAATGTGAATTTTAAGTCGTTTATTATATTAGGATTGCCAAATATGCACTTGTATAGTATGTAAGTGGGACAACAATAAATAATAAATGTATTATATAATATACAATAAAACATCTCAATTAATATATAGAATATTTGAAAAATAATTATAATATTTGCTTCTTATAGAGATAGATATAAGAAAATATTTTATAAAAATGTTATCGAAATATCTTCGTCATATATTTATATTTAAAATAGTATGGAAAAAATATATAAAAAATATGAATGAATTATTTTAATATTATTTAACAAATTTTGGTGATTTATATATTTTATCGATAATATAATGCAATTGAATCGTTGTGAAAGGTACGATATCGTTAAATTATTCGATAAACCTTAATAATTTATATTGTAAGGGTCCAATGATGGCCTTTGCCACAGACTCGATACAGTTTAGTTCTCACGCGTTATTTTTGAATTTTATATTATAAAATGGAAATGGATATACCGCAAACGGAACATGCAAGTCAAAATAAAATAATATATATATATATATATATATATATATATATATATAATATGGCGTCTGAATGAATATATTGAAACGGTAATTGTTGTCTGCGGTTTCTCGTATTATGCAGAGTCTAAAATGCTGCAAGTGAATTATTTACGATGAGTCAGTCGTTTGTAAATCGGCGTCAAGTAAATGGTAATTGGCATTGGCTAACAGTTTAACCGCATATCGAATGCAGTTAGTCCTCTATTCGTATCGTGTCAACGTGTAAAAATGAAATTCGCGTAAAACGAATAACAATAATGGTTAGAATTAAAAATATATATATATATATATATATATATATATATATATATATATATATATATATATATTAATTTTGAAATCCCTTTGCGGAGGATAGTTTATTAATGATATGTAATTTTGTGATTATATTTAAAAAAAAATATTTCGTAATTCTGAAAAGCTTAATTGCATTGAAAGCAATATTTTTCATTAAATAAAAAAAAATATTAATTATATTTTATTCAGTGATATTATTACAAAAATAAAAATATAATAAAATAAAATATTTTTTTCTATTTAATAGTTTGATTATAGTCATAATTTTATATTACTATTATTTTGAGATTCTTTCATATATATATATAGCAAATATTTTTTATATAAAAATCGTATATAACAACATATAAACGTACACTAATTAGAGAATAAAATAATATTGTACACATTTTAATGACCTTTTGTGTATGCATATTATAAATAAATAAAATATACTCTTTTTTTTTACATACAATTTTGAAACAACGCAGTTCACATCTAGCACGTATCACCAAAGTTTTTTAATTCTAATTTTGAGCGCCTTACAGAAATTTATCTTTACAGCTACAAAATACAATTTGGATATTCATAATTAAAAACGTAGGTCGGTTTATGTTCATAGATGCGTTAGCGATTTGGTCTATTTCATATTGATTTGATTTTTTGGTCTATTTCATATTGATTTGATCATATTGGTCTATTTCATATTGATTTGAATACTTGATTTGTCTAGCTGCTATGATCTGACTAAAAAAATTCGCGATAAACGAAATTAAATAACGTAAGAAATTCTTCATTTAAATTAAAACCAACAGTTGAGTTAAATTGCGGCCCGCCGAGATGATAAGCTGTTTTTGATAACTTATATAAAATTAATATTTTACGTTATTAGTAAATTATGTTTTTTTTTATTATTTGTATGTAGTTCGTAATATGCTATGAGTTTGACAAGCATATGCTAGACATATCTATCATATATCTACTGATGATTGCATTTTTAGTTCAGTCTAAAATAAATGTGCACGTTTGTTATCAAATATTTTTCTCCTAATTATTTATAAACTGAATTATCACTGTACACTATATATATATATATATATATATATATATATATATATATATATATATATAGAGAGAGAGAGAGAGAGAGAGAGAGAGAGTAAAAGTTCCTTATAGATAAAAGGAATATTGATACGGAGGATATTTTTATAATTTTTCTGCAAATGGAAAAACAGTGGATATAAAAATTAATTTATTATAGGATTATAGAGAATGCGTTCCATATTTTTAAATTTAAATAAAAAGTGACAATAAATTTAATTTAATAAATGACATTTTAACAATATCCATAAGGATAAATTTTTTTTAGTATTTTTTTGTTAATTTTGCTCTTTTATACAAAATTTATTTAGTATATATAAAAATATAATATATGAATATTTGTGAGGAAGACAAGTAAAAACGAGTTACTCGAAAATATATTTATTATTAATAAAGTATACGTTTCATTAATGCAATATTAAAACGAGATTAATTAATTGTTTTCTATAAGAAATAACACATGATAAATTATTTCAAATCTATAATAAACAATATTTTTTAGATTAAAATTTTTCAGTTAAATTTTCAGATTTATTAATATACAATTAAATATTATTTATGAAACGTTTGTATGCTTTTATTTGTTTATATTAGCGTTTTAATTTTGACTAGAGTCCTTAAACAAGGCATTCTCTTTTGATTCACATTAAAAACCTTGACCAGTAGCAATAGATTCAGATGGTAAAGGTTTACGATTCTCATTCATCTGAACATATTTATTAATGTTATATTTGTAAATGTTACACATATTGCACAATTATATATATATATATATATATGTGTGTGTGTGTGTGTGTGTGTGTGTATATATACATATATATATATATATATATATATGTATATATACATATATGTATATATATATATATATATATATATATATATATATTATACATATATATATAGATATATGTGTGTGTGTGTATTTTACTAAACATCAGTTGAAAAAATTGTAATCAACTTTGAAATTAAATTAAATTAAAATCACTTTACTCAAAAGAAATGATGGAATTATTTTTTTATTGATTTTTGTTATTTTATATGCGAAAAAAAATCTACATATTTAATTCGTTTAAATGCTATTAAAATGTTTTCTAAATTTTCAACACCGCAGGCAAATTGAAACCAGTTCAATATTGAACGAGCACGATCCTGCATCGTTCATTCATGATGGACCAGAGCTTTTCAAATAGTTCGACAGTTCGACACGAAGAAAATGAACCAGAGTTTAAAAACATGTATAACATTGATAATTTCTTGCGATAATGTCAAATTTTTTTTTTTTTTACAATCTCAAAGATAAAAATCATGCGATAGGATTCATTTTATTTTATTATTTTTCAATATAGTTTACGTCTTCCTTATTATTTCATATGTAGAACATAATAATTTATTAAATTAAAGATTTAATCTGTGAAGAAATAATAATGTTATTTTTTTTATATTACTATTCTTACTTTGATAATTCAAAATAAAGTAAGAAAAAACGTATAAAATAGAGCATCTGAAAAATACACAGCGTTCACTTTTAGTTTAATAAATTTATTATCATATTAACTTTTAATAATTTTTTATAGTTTTCTAAACTTATATTGTGATTATAATAAATAAAAAAAAATCGAAAATTCGTCAAAGAATAATTTATATACAATATTAAAAGTTATTATAAAGCGTAAAATTCAATTAATGTAACAACACTATATAGATTTTAAATGGATAAGAAGTTATTATTTGATACGTAATATTATTATCAATTTTTTTTTTCATTATTTGAAGTTGATTAGTTTGACTTTTTAATGTTTTATTATATATGCGATTTTTATTATCTTGATAGATGAATGATTGCTTGTGAACCCGGAAATTTTAATTCGGTTCAATATTTAATCCATTAATATCTATCTATCTGAATACATTTTTAATATTCATATGTATATATATATATATATATATATATATATATATATATATATATATATATATATATATATAAATTTAAATAACATTTTGAGAGCACTTTAATATATAATAGTATATTAAAATATAAACGACCGATTTCGATTAAAATATAATAATTTAATCGTAATGTAACGTAATGTAATATACTTGTTGTTCCACATATGAGATAAAACTTGTTGCTTTTTATCCACCCACAATATTGGGTCTAGGTGTGGCCCTAAATTGTATGAAAAAATCTTGACGAAATTAATTTTTAATCGCCCTGTTTTTATGGACCTCAAACGCGTGCAAATTCACCATTTTAATTTTTACATTCTTAAAGAATAAGAATGTTAATGCTTTAATATTTTTTTAATTAAAAAAAAAATATATATATATAATACCTGTACATAATTATTTCATAATGATGCATTATATAAAATTAAAATAGTGATAGTATATATTAAAAAAAAATTCTAGTTTTAATCGCGTTTTTCTATTTATTGAAATAATTAAAATTATATGAAATTGTTAAAGAATCGTTCATTTTATTTTTTTTTTCATAAAATCTATGATAATTTATATCTATGTTCTTAATTAATATTACATATAATTTACTCTATTCTTCCTTGTTAATTATAATAATTTTTAAAAATAAAATAGCTAATAATAAAAGATTTAAATAAGCGTATATTATAATGAAACATACACGCTATCTAAATATTTAATTAAAAAGAAAAGTTTTAGTAATTTTTGAAAAAAAGTCTTGAAAAATATCAAATTGAAATAATCAACTAATTGAATTTTTAGCTATTAACGAGCGTTTAAAATACAATAAAAAAAAACATATTTTTTTATGTAATGTAATAATATTAAAAAAATAAGACGGAAGTAGACATAGTATATAATACTTTTTTTAATTCGTATTTTATAACATGCGATAAATTCAGTTTAATCAATCTAATAAAAATGAAAAAAAAAAAACATGCTAAAATATTTCATACAACCGAATAAAACTTATGAAAATTAGTTATGATGAAAGATCATTGCGCAAGTGAAAACTCACAATGACAAAAAAAAAATTGAAAATATTCGAAATTGGGATATTCTGCGGATAATTTTAAACCGTTTTAAAGAATGAATAAATTATTTTCGTATACATGAATATAGTGTTTTTTTTTTTTTTTTTTTTTTTAGTACATCGTATCGAAATGGTCGAAAACGTGTCGTGCTTCACATTCACGCTTAGTACAGAAATAATAATGGCCGATTACACAACGGCCATTGTCTGGCGTTTGACCCGAATACGATACGAGCATATATCTCCGATAATAATGAAAAAATTTCAATAATTAGAGACAATAATAATTATAATGAAAAATTTCAACAGCATGTTCAAAATATAAATCTCGCAAAAATTAATCGAGATTATTTTTGTATCATATTTTTATTAGATATATCACAAGTAGTTTATTAAGTTATCGCGGAAGTTACGTTTCAGAACTACACGTGAAAATATGTAAAATTAGTACTCTTTATTTATATTATAAAATTTTAAGTCTATAAAAAAAAATCTTCTACATTCACTTATATATTATAATATATAACATCACCTATATACTGTATACCTGTTTCTTTAAACATACATACATTGAAAATATTTTAATTTCTAAAACCTAGATATATAATTTTAAGAATTTGTTATGAATCAAAAATCTATGATAAATAAATATTTTTAAAAATTCGAGAAACAGTGAATCCGCGATAAATAATTACTATAATATAATATAAATACTGATTGCGCTTAAATATAATAATGTCTAAAATTTATATCTATATAGTGTCATTTATTTAATGCAGAAATATATAAATTTTAATTTTCATTCATTTAATTCGAGTCCACTAATAATTTTCAAAGAACATTTCCGGATTTTTGTACGAAAACATATTTTTTACGCAATTGCGCCTCTATTTGTTTTATGTAAGCGAATATAACGAGCTCGTTAATACGAATTTAATAACCAGATAAATGTTCTGATCCATTTTGATCATGCACCGAATTCAAAACAACTTTATATATGTAATATAATATTATATATATATATATATATATATATATATATCTCGTTTTGAATTATGATATTTTGCCGCCAAGGAACCTTTCTATGTTCGACGTTGAAAATTTTCAAAATGTTATATGTCACTTTTGAGCTCACCACGCCAAGATAAATGTTCTATCATTAATCAAAGTAACAATGAAAAGACTTGGAAAAAAATAGCAAAATACGTAGGCATCTCTTGCGTATGCGTGCGAGTATACTTTTTCGCTCACAAAGGTCATTTTAAAAGGAAAATGGGAGGTCAAGCGTGTTATAATTCGTATTTATTTCAATTACAATAAGTTTTGAATATATATATATATATATATATATATATATATATATATATATATATATATATATATATATATATGTTCATTCGTTAAATATTTTTTTTTCATAGATAAAATAATAAATTTACCCGATTGATATTGGAAAGTGTTGCTAATGAAACAAATTTGCATTTAGTAAAACAAATATATTAAAAAATACTTTATGTATTAATTATCCATAATTCACCAATTTAAATTCAATAAAAAAAATGGATGAGAACGAAATATGCAAATTGAAAACTTTATATATATATAATAAGAGAAAGGAATACTAGAATACATTTGAATAGCAAAAAAAAAGAATGGTAATAGAGTGAAAAGTTATTATTTTCGATCTATCGAGTTTGTAATGTTTTATCTGATCAAATCTTATTTTTGTTGGTTCGTTGACTTTTCTAGACTTTGAGTTCGGTCTGAGTTCATATTTATTTCGTAATATTCATGACAGAGATAAAGATTATCATTGAATTTCGTTAAAAAAAATGAACAAATTTATCAAAATTTTGAAGTTAACTTTATACATCAATTGTAATTTAATTTCAAAAAAAAAATGTTTTCTTAGTGATTCATCATATTTTAGATTATATTATATAATAACGTTGATTAAAAACATTTAGTTATTGATATATTAGACAAGAAACGAATTATAAATTATATACATTCAATATTAACAAATGACTTTTTGACCCCGAAAATATTACAAAGATATAATTTTATTTATTGTAATCATGTTGAAATGAGTCAAATTTATGTTTAAAATATTATTAACAATCTAAATCAGTAGTTAATAGGCGATGTGAAACATTTTAATGGTTGCGAAATTATATTGATATTTAAATTCAATATTGAAAAAAACTTGATGCTTGTTGATAAAATATTTAGAAGTTTTAAAAAATCCATACAATCAAGGTGTTTTAATATTTTAAGTATATTGATAATATTTTAACTGCATATAAATCATATGTATATATATATATATATATATATATATATATATATATATATATATATATATATAATCGAATTAAGCTTCTAAAGTTCAAGTATAGATTTGATTTGATAATTTGATCATTCGTCTCGCGATCGTGAACGGTGTTCACCGTAGAGCAATTATCCTATGGTGAGTGTTTATCGCGATTTCGACACGCAAAAAGGTTTACGATCGCTGTACACAGAGATTTCCCACGGCTTAAAGTAAAAACAAAAAAAGAAAAAAATGCAACTGCAGTTCGAAGACCAATGCATTTAAAGGTCTCTTGAAACGGAAAGCCGTAAGGCTCGTGACCTCAAACTGTATTGTAAATATTGTGTTATACCATACCAATATTAAATTATTATTTTTTCTTAAAAGTGTAAACATTGGTTCCTATATTTCCTTTTTTTTTTAATTTTATTCGTAATTAATTTAAAAATAATATATAGGTATTTTTTTTATAATATATAAGGTATAAATATTTATATTATAAAATAATTCAGTTTATTTCTAATGATATTTATTTATAATACTTCCTATAAATAAGAATACTGAATAAACACAATTGTGATGAAATATCAATCAATATATATGGAAATGCAATTCGTCAATTTGAAAATGTTGACATGAAAAAGAAGACAATATTGCAAAATTGTGACTTCTTAGGTCACACAGGTCGTATAGACGATCGTGATGGAGCACATTATGTTGCCATTATAGAAACATATATTGCATTAATATAATAGAAGGATCATTCTTTTATCCACCCTGTGAAATATTGTACGTTATTATGGCGTAACTTGGAGTCTAAATTATTTTGATCGACAGTGACGGAAGTCAGTTAATGTTTGCGACAACTTTGGAAAATCCTTAGTTTTTAATTTTTTTTTTTTTATCTCAGTGAGAGGAGGATGTGAACTTTTCAGATCCATATTTAATTGGAGCATTCTAGTGCATTCGACCTTCGTTATATATTATTATAACTACATAATATAATTTGTCTTTGTATGGCGCTAAAACATTGAAAAACTGTATTTATCAATACATTAAGTACAAAGATTCTTTTAATATAATTATTTTATAATTTAATTTTATCAATTTAATGTAAAACAGAACGTATATAGAAGGAAAAGAAATATTTATTTTTTGTACAAATCTCTCTCTCTCTCTCTTATATATACGTTGTGTAATTAAATTTGTTTATAACATAATTTTTTAAATATTTTCCAATTTAATAAAATTGATTATAAAATATATTTCACTATACTGATTCTGCAATTTTATTTCGCACTTAAATTCTTCATACGTACATAAGACGACAAATAGATTTCAATAATAGAACTCAATAAATATATATTTTTCTTTGATGTTCTGTTTTTTTAAACGTCTTTTAAAATTAACAAGTCAAAAAGCGACAGTATTTAAATAACAAATTTGTATTGAAAACAAGGCCAAAACATATACGTGTTTTGATTTAAAAATTATCTTGTACCTACTTCTTCGTCGTTCATCTTCGTTCAACGTCTGGTCGCTCTTTGTCAACCGTTACAGGATTTTGCGGAAATTGTGCAATCATGAAATATGCAGGCATCCAGCAAGATCTACTTAACAGAGTGATAAAATCATATAAAGCTATTACTGGAAATTATTTCCAATTAACATTTGAATAATTGTATATTAAATAATTTTGAAAAAAAAAATCTAAATTGATCGTAATTGCCATTTCAATTTGTATAACTATATTTCATAAAGTTCTAAATATTATACTAAATATAATAATAATATTGAAATGTATTATTTTAAATTAAACAGAGGATTAAAAATCTTTAATTAAATTATCTTTTGTATAAAAAAATGGGAATAATATGAAGAATAAAATAAGAAATTTATATTTAGAATTGTAATATTAACCGTTATTTTTCATCATATATGAATTAAAAATAATGAAAAAAAAATTAAATATTGTATTTTTATTTATTTGGAAAAAAATATAATACAAAGTAATACAGTATATTTATAATAAATTATATAAATATAAAACATAAATAGAAACAAATTCATGAAACGAATATATATTTGGGATTTTTGTGATCTCATAAATTCAAAGCCAATTAAAAAGAAATACCAACGATTTAAAATTTTGACATTTACATTGCAAACATTTTACATATATTTTACGATATAATCGAATAAGAAAAATCTAACAACTGTAATATAATGTCAGATATATAATGAGTTTTTACTGTTGTGTTTTATTGCCGAATTGAAAGGTCAAAACGGTGCGTTTTCATTTAACACAAAAATATCAGTTTGGTTTCGCAAATGTAAACATTTATGTTTTTTTTTCGATTGATTAAACTATGCAGAGATATTGAGCGTAAATTAAATATAACATAGTAATTTAACTAATTATTTATAAAATGGCAATCGATGATGTATTTTATATATACTTTGATAATTTTATAATGACTTAAATTTATTTAATACGTGCACATTATTAAAAAAAAAATTATAGAAAAAAATATAATTAATAAGCTGTTGTAATTTTAGCTATTGGCGAACTTAATGGAATTGGTGAAATAGGTTGAATAGATTTGAATTGTTGGAATGGAAAAGCATACGTTGGACCTGCAGGGATTGCTCTAGGATAAGCTAATGGATTAGCAAACTTTGCAGGAACTGCTAAAGGAGCAGCAATTTTTGCAGGAACTGCCAATGGAGCAATCGGTTCCCGACTAACGACAGCATTAAATCCATTAATTGCATCCGCTGTATAATCTACAGTACGTTTAACACCATCCGGATCAATAACTGTATAGGATCCTTGGACTACATCTCCAGATCTCACTTCCTGTTGACTCTTAGAGTCTCCGGTTAAGGAATCTTGAACATCGTAGGCAAATGTATATTGTGGATTAGGATCGTAATCGGCATCGATCGACTTTATTATTGGTGTTGCTAAGGCTGCTGGAGCTGCTATTTTAGTTATAGGAGCACCGAGTATAGGCGATGAATAAGCAAGGGCGGGTTGAGTTAAAATACCACATTTAACCATCGAAATTAAAGATACTAAAATAAAAAACTATAAAAGGAAAAACAAATAATATAATAAAAAGAAACGTTGCGATTGTGAAAATTAGTAATAATTTGTTACGAGCTTACTTTGAGCGCCATTTTTATTTTTTTCGTCGGTCGTTTCAGCGATTGTCTTGCGACTGGTGCCATTTTTTCTATCGTTTCAGCTATTTATACACGAAAATGAAAACGAACGCTCGAAGATTTACAAATGTGGAAAACGCAACACTTGACATTGCTACTGATGATTACGTATTGTGATGTAAATTGTTGCAATGTATGGTATATGTCAATTGATGGCGATCGCTTTCTTTGTTTACATGTGTTCACAATGGTTAAACGGATTGTTTTTGAATACTTCATGCTTTCGAATGCAACACTTTTACTCAATGATGTCACCGCACTACAAAACACATTGTCCAGTAATATTACAACCGTATATAATCGGTTCTCATTTTTTTACGTTTATTTTATATTTTAACACTAAATTAATATAACATTTTTTTTTTCGATGACGTTGATTTGAATTCGCTTAAAATATTTTAAATTGAAACATTCTGGTCATAAATATTTACAGCTAATCGTAAAGTGGAAAAAAGTAATGGTTAATTTTAGATAATTTTTAATAAAAGTAAATATTGAAATTTTATATCTAATATTTTTAGTATCCTTATACATTTAGAGTTTTACAAAATTCTTGGACGACATTAATCAAAAGTTAATTGAGACTATTAAAAAATTATATATAATATTTTTTAATTTAATTCAAACACTTTAAAAAATAAGAAAAAAGTCTTATATATGGTTGCTTCCCGATAAGAAATTTCAAAAATTTAATTTTGATAGACTATAAATCGATCTTTAATTTTATATTTGTATACATAATAATAATAATAATAATATGAAAGCAGATTTATTGTTGTTTAAATATAATATAATAGTAACACTTATCTCGCATGAATGAATTTAATTTTTTGTTTCTTAACTTAGTAAAAAACATTGTCCAATTTGTCAAATTTCCTTAGACGGTCATTGCTCCAGGCAAGGTTGCTAGAATCAAGTTCAATGTATTGGAAATTTACGCCTTTCATTTTTTTTCATCAAGGTTTATATAGAATACAACAAAAAACATCGCAAAAAAGGAGTGTAACACTTTTCCGGCAGTGTATTGAATGAAATTATTTTTTATAAAATATCATTGATAAATTATAACAAAAAAATCGTGATTCAGTCGTTTATTGCATATTTATTATTTTATATAAAATATAATCTAATTAATTAGTTACAATCTAGTACAAAGCAGAGGCGGCGTAGCCAAGAGGTGAGGCAATTTTGGCAACAGGAGCAGCTAATCCAATAGGAGCGGCAATTCTGGCAGCTGAGGCATATCCAAGAGGAGCACCGATTCCGGCAGCTGAGGCATATCCAAGAGGAGCACCAATTCTGGCAGCTGAGGCATATCCAAGAGGAGCACCGATTCCGGCAGCTGAAGCATAACCAAGAGGAGCACCAATTCTGGCAGCTGAAGCATAGCCAAGAGGAGCGCCGATTCTGGCAGCTGAAGCATAACCAAGAGAAGCACCGATTCCAGCAACTGGGGCAGCAACAGCAAGAGGAGCAGCGATTTTAGCTACTGGGGCAGCAACGGCGGCTACTTTAACAGCCAAAGGTTCACGACGGACAATAGCATTGAATCCGTTGTGTGGATCAGCGGCGTATTCTACAATACGTTTGGTACCATCAGGATCTACAAGAGAGTAAGATCCTTGGACTACGTCTCCAGAACGAGTTTCTTGTTGGCTTTTAGAATCACCAGTAAGAGCATCTTGGACATCGTAAGCGTAGCTGTATTGTGGATTCGGATCGTAGTCGGCATCGATGGATTTGACTAATGGAGCGGCAGCATAAGCGACTGGAGCAGCGATCTTGGCAACTGGAGCAGAATAAGCAAGTGGAGCAGCAATTCTGGCTACGGGAGCGGCATAGCCAAGTGGAGCAGCTACTCTAGCGACTGGAGCAGCATAACCAAGAGGTGAAGAATAAGCTACGGCTGGTTGTCCAAGAAGTCCAGCACGAGCTACGGCTACTAGAGCGGCGAAGACTAAGAACTAAAAAAATAAAACACCAAGATTGGAATTAAAATTTATATAAATTATCACAAGGACTTAATAGATGAGGGTGATATTAGTCTTACTTTGAATGCCATTTTTAAGTGTTTAATTCGAGCAGTCGATTAAAACTGATATCCGTTTGTTGACTCTGGTCACTATTTATACTAATCCTGTTTGAAGATTTTGCAGAATCTAATCATATGACATTGCTACCAAATTCACGCAGCAGTCGCATGATGTAAGTTTTTGGCAAAATCTCGTGTGCATATATTTCTCAATCTAATTTATGTAATGTTAAAAAAATCGAGCGGTATGTTTTACCAAAATCATTGTCATACAATATTTCGAAAGTGATATAATGCTATTTTGCGTCTGAAAAATGTAACAAGTTTTCTGATGAAATGTCAAGCTTTGCTTTCATTTTTATTCGCCATTGATGTAGGTCTCTTTATATGACCGGTTCATATGTTAGTTGTCGGTTTAAAGTTTTTAGCTATGAGCATTTTTGGTCGTTCTAAAAACATTTAAATATGCTAAAATAATTATTTGAACATAAACTTATTTTTAATAAAAATATTTACAATTTTTCAGATCTTCAAATTATTTGCTATTACTGATTTTTATTATAATTATAAAAAAATCGAATATCCTAAATAATTCCACTAACTTCAATATTAAAATTTTCACATTCAATTTAAATACAAATCTAATATTTAAAGAGAATTTTATTTTTTTTATGATAGTTGATTTAATTTCAATAGAAAGATATTATTTTTTTTAGTATATTTTAATATGAAAATCCGATTCAAAAGAACCGGATTAACAATATGCAAGATAAATAATTATATTCTTTTCTAATTAATAATTATATTAGATATATAATATTTTTCTAACAATTGTCGTTCTTAAAATTAAAAATCAGAAGTGTTCTTAATTATTATTATTAATAAATTAATTTTATTATAATGTATTTATTGATTTATTAATGTGAAAATATTTTTATAATATATTTGTTTAGAATAAATAGCATTGAATATATGAAATATATATTTCTTAATACGGATGACAAAGCTTTAAAATTATATAGATCAAAAATTCCGAAATGTAATGAAATTTAACATGGCCCATGGCAAGGCTGTATTGAATTGTATAATTAATGTTACGAAATCATTTACGGTTTGTATTCTAAATCAAGGTCTATATTCAATATTAAGAACAAAAATAAAAAAATCATTTCATAGAGATTTAGAATTAATCTAAAAATTAAACAAAATTGAAAAAATTACACCAGTATACAGTGATTCAGTAATAACTTGTTTGTATATTTTGTGGTCACAAATTGGATTTCTATAGTAAAGTTTGTCTATTCCTATATTTAAATTACAAAAAACATAAATATTTTAAATTATTTTGTAAATATATTATATGAAGCAATAAATGGATTTTGAAATACGAGAAATAGATTTTTGTTATTAAATACGATATACCTTTGAATTAAAAATATTATTTTGTATCCATATTAGAAACTAGAAAAATATATATGATTTATTTAATCCTAATCAAGAATCGTAAAGATATTTATTTGAGAAATTTTATCATATTTATTTTTGATCAAGTTAAAAATGCGAAAAATCACATAAAAAACATAATATTAGAAACAAAACGAAAAGATATAAAAATAAAACATATCATTTTATTCGTTTTAAACTTGAAATATTTAATATATGGTATATGATCAATATTTTGATAACTAAAAAATAATATATTAAGTGTATAATAAAAAAAAGAAATACAAGTATTTTCGAATAATTTATTATTCTTTTGTATTGCACATTTTATAAATTAAAAAAAATATAAATTATTTAATAAATTAATGGTATGCGAGGGGAGAAGTGTAAGCGAGGGGAGCGGCAACTTTGGCGATTGGGGAAGCATAAGCAACATGAGCTGGAGCTGCATAAGAAATTGGAGATGCGATTTTGGCAATTGGGGCAGCATAAGACAAATGAGATGGTGCGTATGCAAGAGGAGCAGCTACTTTAGCAATTGGAGCAGCGTAGGAAATAGGAGCTGCGATTTTAGCAATTGGAGCGGCATAAGAGATTGGAGCCGCTATTTTGGCAATTGGTGCAGCTACTTTAATAGCCAAAGGTTCGCGGTGGACGATGGCATTGAAACCATTATGAGGATCTGCGCTGTATTCTACAGTACGTTTGGTACCATCGGGATCGATAAGTGAGTAAGATCCTTGAACAATATCTCCAGAGCGAGTTTCGTGCTGGCTTTTTGAGTCACCGGTCAAATGGTCTTGTATATCGTAAGCAAAACTGTATTGTGGATTTGGATCGTAGTCAGCATCGATGCCTTTAATTATTGGAGCAGCGGCGGCGTATGAAAGTGGAGCAGCAATTTTGGCAATTGGAGCAGAGTAGGCTAGTGGAGTTGCAATTTTGGCAATTGGAGCAGAATAGGCAAGTGGAGCAGCCAATTTAGCTACTGGAGCTCCATATGATAATGGATGTGAGTAGGCATAGGCTGGCTCAGCAATGATTCCAGCACGAGCTACGGCCACAACGGCGGCAAAGAGTAAAAACTATAAATGAAACAATTAATTAATATAATTGATTTACATAGAAATATTTTAATTATAGTAAGATGGTAGGTTGTAATACCTTGAAAGCCATGTCTGCTGCTTGTCAGTTCGAAGCACCAACTGATGCTGTTCATTCTTGGATCCATCTATTTATACATGTCCTGCTTTAGGACGCTACCGGTACCGGCTTTGAATAACTACCGTGTTTGACATTGCCATCGACTTTGTGTGGTCCGATTTCGTTTTTCACAATTAATTGACCAATTTTCGTCAGGGCTGCTGAGTACTATGAATGTGACCGCCTTAAATCGACTGCGTTTTTATGAATAATAATTCGATTTTATGTCTCACTATTACAAAAATCCATATATTAGTAATAGACCATTAGATCTCTTATTTGATAAATAGCCGTTCGGACAAAACTTGTTGATTTTGTAAGATTTTTATTGGTATTTAATCCTATATTTTTATTATCGGAAAAACGTGATTCGAGTGTACTTTAAAATATAATTTTGGATCAATTTATATTGGTTAATTGGTTAAGAAAGGGTTTTATTTTCGATCGATTTTAAAATAAATATATCTACTAATTGTAATCAATAATTCATGTAGGTTTAAAATATAACTTTAGAGAAATTGCATAGAAATTACCACATTATTAATTGCAGTATTATTATTTATCTTCAAGATTTATTTACAATAACATTATAGTTTTTGTGCTAATTAATATATTTTAAATTTTTGCAAAAATATATTATAGACAATATTTTTATCATTTTACAGTTGAAGTCAACAGACATAGGCATAATTAGATATTTTATATATATTTTCAAGTTTTCAAAAATATATATAAATATGTACTTATTAAAATTATCCGGAAGAGATATGGTGTAATTGATTTTACATCCTTTTTCAAGGGCATCAAAAGTTCAGGTATAAACGTAGATCATACCGTAAATTAACTCACAATACAGATTATTATCTGAAAAAGGGCAACGTCTGACATTTTTAGATACCTCTCGATGATGAGCCCTTCAGTTCTTCTTTTCACGGCAAACGTGATCAATTTTATTCAAAAAATTGTTAGAGATTTTACGTGAATTTCAAAAATAAGGGAACGAACTGAGAAAAATAAAAGTCTGAGTAGAAATTGAAACGTAACGCAATCTCGATCGAGTTACCATATGTATTTTCGATTTCAATGAAAATTTTGACCCACTTCGATATTCGAGTTAAATTACGCCCTATTGCGAGCTTAACGAGTGTGTAATTTATAGACTTGAATAACGTAGATAACTTGAAAAATTATGCCAATACATTCCAGTATATTCATTTATATGATGTTGACAAATATTATAAAATTACATTTTTCTCTTATTTTTCAGTACTTTTGTGATATAATATATGGAAAAAATCTATATATATTATTAATGTGATTTAATTAATATGCGATATTTGATATATAACACTGTGATCAAAGAGGATAAGGTGAATTTGTTTGTAAAATGTAAATTATTTATTTTTCCAAATCAATTTCACCTCCTTCAGAGTAATCCCCGTCCAATAAAACGCTTTTATCAGTACTCGAAACTGTCAGAATAGTCTTTTTCCGGTATAGCCTTCAAGACTTTCTTTGATTTAGTTTTTATCTTCTCAATCATGTCGAAACGGCGTCCCTGCATTGAATTTTGAGTTTTCTGAATAGCCAAAAGACGCGCGGAGCCAAATCAGGCGAATACGGTGGTTACCATTGCAGTATGACATGTGCATTATCGCGATGAAGTAATCAAGAGAAACTCGGAGATAATTAAACCTTTTGACAAACAGACGCTTGGCAAATATTATAGACAGTCCTAACAACCTAGAAAAAAAAAATTATCTACCTTCCAAATGACAATTTCACATTACATTTTGATCACAGTAGTACCTACTTCTCATGATGAAATATTGGTTTCTTATTGGATTTATTGTAATAATTAATAATATTATTAATTAAAAATTATCTGAATAATTTTACAATCACATTTTACACCGAATCGTTCATTTTTTTTATTTTTATGAAATAATTCGATTTAATTAACGATTAGCGTATGAGAGAGCAATATCGAGTTCTTTCAAGGGGAACGCGTCAAGTGAAAACCTCCTATAATTAAAATAATAATCGCATCCGTTAAACTAGTTCGAATTCCGCGTTTTTTAATCTAAATATATCTTTGTTCGATATTCATTATAAATATTGATATATTGAAATAGTAAATTACGATTAGTTGTCATTATTGATGCAAGGGTTAATTGCTTATTTTATTTGTCAGCGATCATCTTTTATGGTATATAAATATTTTAGTTGAATGATGTATTTTATAACGTAAAATTGAATAATATTTATAATGATTAAATATTTAATGATTTTATTTAATATATATATATATATATATATATATATATATATATATATATATATATACACGCACACACACATACACACATATGAATGTTTATGTTAAAAGTTTAAAATGAGAATGTTTCATTAGAGATAGAGATTTACTATATTAATTTAAATTTTAAAATATACATTATGATTAATTGTATTAAGTTTATATTGCTAACGAAATATTCGATTAATATTTTATTACATTTATACAGGTTTAAGTTATTTTATAAATACAATTAAATAATATATATATATATATATATATATATATATATATATATATATATATATATATATATATATTAGTAAATTATAAAATTGTCGGTCGTCAAGCGGAAGATTAATATATCCGGTCGAGTTCGGATTATCGAGGTGAAGGTTGTTTGTTGCTCGAAGTACGAAAATTTCATTTTGTAACTCTTTTAACCTTTCTCTCATTGTAAAGACAAACGGTATGAAAACAAAAACTAAATGAAATCTCACCTGTCGCACATTTTTTACGATTACGCAAAAATGTATCAGAAACCGTCGCGCGTTGGCCTGCATTATTGCGAATAAACGGTTGACAACCGCTGACCGGTTGTTGTAACTATATTGCATCAGCTAATTTTCAACGAATTGTGTCCATTGTGAACTTTACTGATATATTTTTAAATTATTATTATTTTTTTAATTGTTTATATAATTCATTTGAACTCATATATTGCGCAATATTATAATACGATAAATATTGACAATCGGATGAAAGAATTTAAGTTATTTCATTTGCGCATTTTCCTTTCTTTTCATGATACTATAATATAAGGTGTTAAATGTTGTGATGAGAATATATATTATTTTTATTGCACAATTTTTCAAATCGTTTAGAAATTATACGACATTCAATGTGACCAATCATTTATTAATTAATATATAAATTTTTCTTTATATAACATGATCCAATTTCATAGAAAAATTTATTTTTAATATGTATTGCGAATAAAATTTAATTTAAAACATATTTTATCTGTTTAGACGATTGTGACAATGATTTATTTTAATTATATTTTTTTACTATGAAAACAAATCTAGTTATCAATATATGTATGTATATAGAGAAATTCTGTTATCTAAAGTTTTCTAATTTCGATCCATTAAATCAACACTCATTGATCATAAAATATAAATTAGATCGTGAAATCGTTGCCGGGGAACGAATTTAATAATATTTCATCATCGCATTTTTATTATATTTAATATTATAGAATGCGTGGCGTATTTATTTAGTACTTACGTTTTTTTTTTCTCTAGCGGTAAATGGTTATTCCAAATAACATGACTATCTATAATACTGTTATAGTTTCTGATAATGTTATTGATAGAGCGGTGTTACTTCACATTTATTACCTTCAGCAAATATATCGTATTACTTAATATTTTCTCGTATCTGGTTAATTTTTTTTTATTTTTATCCATTATTGATACATTTATAATATGTATATTTAATTTTTATTACGTCATATTTTTCATATAATATATTTTTTTTTGCATATATAAATTTTACGATGAGAATATGTCGATTATTTCATTATTTTTGTATAATAAACTAAATCATATTTTTTTGTACCGAATATTTCAAATTAATATTTTCTTTATTATAAAAATATATACGTGATAAAACTATATATTTTATTATATATGTGTATTAAATTATGAATTAATTGCTATTTAATTTTAAATAACGAGTTTAATTTACTAATTGTTGAAATTGATTTACAAAAATCGTACATTATTAATTATAATAAAAAATATATTTTTATCACGTATATATTTAATATATAAATGTATTAAAAATTAAGACATTTTCAATATTAAACTATAGAATTTTCCACTATTTCACTAAATGTAATTAAAAATAATAAAAGATTGTTCAATTAAAAAAAAGTGTTCTTCGTCATCTTATCTTGAGATATTTGAATGAATACAAAAAGTATTTGAGAAATATGCAAAATTTAGTGGTGGTTTCTTAAGAATTTCAACTGAAATTTTAATACCAATTCAGTCTTATCGATATATAAATTTTAAAATTTTTCAGGAATCCTCGGTTCAAAAAATAATTATATATAAAAAGAAATTTAGTAGTTTTGATAGCAATTTATTGTAATAAATAAATAAATTTAATTAACTATTTTTAAATATTTAATAATAGGAGAGGGGAGCAGCGATTTTGGCAACTGGGGAGGCATATCCGTATCTAGCAGCTGGGGCACCATAAGCAAGAGGGGCGGCAACTCTAGCAACTGGGGCAGCATAACCGATTGGGGCAGCGATTTTGGCAACTGGAGCAACGGCAGCTACTTTAACGGCCAAAGGTTCACGGTGAACGACGGCGTTGAATCCATTGTGAGGATCGGCAGTATATTCAACAACACGTCTGGTGCCATCGGGTTCAACGAGGGAGTAAGATCCATGGACTACGTCTCCAGAGCGGGTTTCTTGTTGGTTTTTAGAATCACCGGTGAGAGCGTCTTGGACATCGTAAGCATAGCTGTATTGTGGGTTGGGGTCATAATCGGCATCGATGGCAGCTACTTTAGCTACGGCTGGAGCGTAGGCAAGTGGGGCAGCTACTTTGGCAATTGCTGGAGCAGCATAAGCTGAAGCAGCATAAGCTGGAGCACCATAAGCTGGAGCAGCATAAGCTGAATAAGCTGGCTGGGCAATAAGTCCAGCACGAGCTACGGCTACAACAGCGGCGAAAATGAAGAACTGTAAATTATAATAATAACATTAATTATCACATTATAAAAACATAACAGATATTTGTTTATTATTAAAAGTTAATACTTTAAGAGCCATTTTAGTGGTTGCTGGTTTGCAGTTGCAAATTAACTGTGATCATTTCGGCGAAAGACCCAGTATTTATGCGAATTCGATCTGTGCCAAATCGCTAAAGTTTATCAATCTGTCAATCGTAACCAAACCAGTCAATGTTTGATAATTTACTGAAAACGAGGGTCACATTGTAAGCGTCGATGGTGAAATGGTTGAATTTCAATATCACAAAGGATTCGTGACGACGGTGAATTATAATGTAATTTAATTAATTCTTATTTTATATAACACACACACACACACACACACAGACACACACACACACACACACACATATATATATATATATATATATATATATATATATATATATACACGACTTATATACATATTATTACAGGTATAAAATTTTAAATTAAATTATTTATTTAATATTATTTAAAAAATATTCATATTTTTGTACTCATTATTTAATAATTTTTTTTCATGTGATATGAAAAATAATAATCTGGGATTTGAACCTGTTTTAAAAATTTAACGTCAACCTACACATTTACCGTAAACGTCATTAAATAACCGATAACATAGCGAAAGTCACTCGATTTATTCGTGACAAAACATTTATTGGTGTCAAATCAGGCGTTGACTATCACTGTTAAATCAACTGATGTAATATTGATATCGACCTTACGTGTTTACTGTATGCAAATTGTGTAGGCTTTCTTGATAATAATTAATACCAATGTCGCCAAGTGCCCAAAATTATTGACCCAGTTTTGATTCGATACAATTTTTTATCTAATTTTTTTTTTGTAATGTTTTCACACACACATTAATCATATCGCATCAATCGAATATATTATAATTAATGTAAAATCAAATTATAAATTATATATATGGATCATTTTTAGAAATGTGTCCTTTTATAAAGTATTTTATAAGAAGATAAATTAAATGATTTTAATATGTAAGCAAATAAAATACAATATAATTAAATAATTAAATCATTTCAAAAAAAAAGTAAATTGCCTATAACACATATACGTGCAATAAATTACATGTACGAAAATTTGGTTAATTTACATATATAATATTAGACTGACGCATAATAAATACATAAATAAAAGCGTGAAAACTTATCAAGATTTCAAATATGTAATTAAACATTTGATTAATAACAAAGTGATGTATGTTATGTAACACACACACACACACACTCATACATACACACACATATATATAAACACTTTAAATGTAAACCTGTAACTCATGAACTCGATTAAATTTAAAAGCTTTTCATTTCAAGGCAATTATCTATATGTTCATGTTCATATTTTATTATGTGAATTGTCATACGAACGTACACATAAATAAAATCATAAATTTATCTGATCCAATTTCGATCAAATATTTCGGGTCGACCTTTAATAAAAGGTTATTCGTTTTTGAATAGAATATTTGGGTTTCCAATATCAATGTCAAATATTTAAATGTTTTTTCAGTTGATCTGTTGCTTAAAGGGATTTATTTTTCTTATATGCATTATTATTATTTTTCAATATTGTTAAATTATCTTTGAGTTATTCGTATTAGCAGTAATGTTATAAATATATATTTATTTAAAAAAAATATCTAATGGATCAAAGAAAGACAAGTTGAAGAAGTTTATTAACAGCTTTTAAATATTTTTTTTTCGAAAATATAAATAAAAAATAGTTATAGATTGAATTTTTAAAATATTGAACGAATTTCTATGATATAACAAAATAAATTATAGTTTTATAATTGCGCCGATTAAACTAAATTTGACAGATTTATCGTCAATTAAACATACAAATTTCATCGTAAACTTTCAGCTACCATTTCGTCCAATGTCACAACACATACAAATATACAAACATACTGTTTAAAAATTACGCAATTTTTGTACTGGATTTATTATTGTATTATGCAGATTTTCTTGGGAATTGTCAAAGACCACATGATGTCAGTGAGATTAAATCAATCAACCCACATGACGTGTAAATATTTAAAAACAGGCGGGCGCAAATAGTATCGATACATACACACACAGCTATATATATATATATATATATATATATATATATATATATATATATATATATATATATATATATATATATATATACATATTAGAGGAGAAAAATTGCACAATTGTCATTTGTAATTGTAATCAATCCTAATTCTCGATAACCGGCCTTATACATATCGAAAAATATTTCACATATACATATATACTTTCACATATATATATATGTGTGAAAGTATATATGTATTGTCAACCATACTGATATCTCAAGTAACAACCGGTGGAAAAGTATAAATACCACAAAAGCTCAAAGTGTCTTATCATAGCCAACACGACTGTCTTGTGAAGTGGACACTGGTCAATCAATACAGAAGCTAAAAATGTTCAAGGTACGTTTGCTGGCTGTTTAAATCCGAGTCTCCATTAATATTATTGAGAAAATTTGGATTGGCACTAAAAATATAATTTGCTGTAATTAATTAGGTTGTAATCAATGAGAGTGAATTTTGCAAAATTTTCCTTAATTAAACTAACTTTATCCCTTACTAAATTTATCTATGGGGTGGGCATTGGGAAATCACTTTAATATTTTTCCCAGAAAAACTACATCAATAATAAGATTTTTTTCATTGACATGTAATAATTATTCTCGATATAAGGTTCGTCTCCGACTAGGTCAAAATGTATCATAATAAAATCTGAGATAGATTAGTTCAAGAAAAACCGAACATTTATAAAATATTTTTGACTAATTTATTTTTATTTCTAACAGTTTTGAGGTAAAAAATTACTACAAATACTTTATTGATGGTGTTTATGGTGATCTAATTGTAAAACGATAATTAAATTTTAAGTCAAAGTTAACATTTTACGAATTTAATACTAATAACTTTTTTTAGATAGGTGTTCTAGAAAAAATTGAAACGAAAATTAGATATATTTCCAAACTAAAAGAACTATTTTTTCTATATTTCTAACATACTTCTAATTTGATTAATTTTTATAATGAATGTATTTTGATGTATATTTGTCAATACGGTTATTTGATTTTTAAATAACTATGTTATATAATAATATTATATATAAATATTGATTTTTAAAGCAAATTAAATTCGTCATTATATTTTACAGTTCTTAGTATTCGCCGCCTTCGTAGCAGTAGCTCGCGCTGGACTCATCGCCCAGCCAGCTTATTCTGCCTATGCTGCCCCAGCTATTGCTAAAGTTGCCGCTCCACTCGCTTATGCTGCTCCAGCTGTAGCCAAGATAGCCGCCATCGATGCCGACTATGATCC
Source organism: Leptonema lineaticorne (assembly GCA_024500535.1). Taxonomy (NCBI): domain Eukaryota; kingdom Metazoa; phylum Arthropoda; class Insecta; order Trichoptera; family Hydropsychidae; genus Leptonema; species Leptonema lineaticorne. Next base: position 216,306 of record JANIJI010000065.1, read on the forward strand.
TAATCCACAATACAACTTCGCGTACGATGTCCAAGATCATCTTACCGGCGATTCTAAAAACCAACAAGAAACCCGCTCTGGAGACGTAGTCCATGGATCTTACTCCCTCGTTGAACCCGATGGCACCAGACGTATTGTCGAATACACTGCCGATCCACACAATGGATTCAACGCCGTCGTTCACCGTGAACCTTTGGCCGTTGCTCCAGTTGCTAAAATCGCTGCTCCAATCGGTTACGCTGCCCCAGTTGCCAAAATCGCTGCCCCAATCGGTTATGCTGCCCCCTCTTACTATCATTAAATATAAATTGAAATGAAAGACTTATTTATTGAATAAATTATTTATTTTATAGCAATGACTTTGTTTATTTTGCTTCAATCCATAAATATTTTTATACCAAGTAAAACGAATAATACATGAAAACATTGAAAATAAGTTATTTTTAGATTTGTCTGAATCATTTAAAAATTTATATCAGATGTTAGAAAATAATAGTAATATTTTTAACAATATTTATTATATAAAACAAATATTGATATTATTTTTTCTATATTATACGAAATAAATACACTATATATGGTATGTATATATATGTATGCAAGTATATATTATTTAAAATGAAATAAAATAAATTTGACATACATTACAAGAGCATGGCTCGAGCTCGAGTCGTTAGTTCTACGATCAACTTTTAAAAATCATCATTTCTTCCTGTAAAATTATATATATTGACGCATTTCCATTATTGTGCAATTCTATATTAAAATTGTATTGTATTAAAATTATAACTATAGTATTAGAGATTATGATAACTTGAATACTCGAATTTACATAAACATTTAGGTGTCATTATATATATATATATATATATATATATATATATATATAATATTTAATATATGATGAAAAGTTTTAAATATAGGTTTTTTATTGAAAATAATTTCAAAAAGGACTATGAACTCCGGAAATTTTAAATTTAACTCTGTCATATCTTTTAGTTAACATGAATTAGCATTTATTGTTTTTTTCTTTATTTATTTCAAAAATTTCAGTATCGATTCAAATCCTATATCAGGGTATTATATATTTTTCTTTTTTTATTATTCAAAAAATATACGGATAAATAATATATGCCGTACGTATAAAAATCTTATAAAAAGATCAAGGTTTCATTCAAGTTTTAAATTTATTTATTTTTAAACAGCAAGTTTCACTACATTTTTTATAAAAAAAAATAAATATCATTTATAAAGGAAACAATGATCATTACATATTTTTTCTAAGATTAGGTTTCATAAATTCCAATATAAATAAATTTTAGTAATAGAAAACATTTCGTGTAAAAATAAAACAAATTAAAAATATATATTTTTAAATTTGTTATAAGCATAATAAGTTCTAAATATAAATATAAGATATAAAAAAAATATTTATTTTGTGAAAAAAAATATTAGCTTTCAGTGATGTAATGATGTAATATTCAAAGCTTTTATTTGTTATGAATTAGTAATTTTACTCTCAATCTGTTTAATGTAATTTATATTTTTTAGCATTATAAAAATAATAATTAATAAAAAGTATAGTGATTTTAATATCATTTTTTCTATATGTGTTTATCATTACTAATATAATTTTGATTCATATTATATAGATGTTATTTTAAATTTAATGTATATGATGTATATTTAAAAATATTTTGATAATATACTGATATTTATAATTTTATGTATATATAATAAAAAAGGATTTATGAATATATAGTAAAACGAGAAAATTTCAGTTCATGCACATATATTTAAAATAAATAAATAAATACATTTAATTAATTAATGACTTAGTGATAGTAAGATGGGTAAGCGGGGGCAGCTACTTTGGCAACGGCTGGAGCATAAGCTGGAGCAGCGTAGGCGACTGGGGCGGCGATTTTAGCGACAGCTGGGGCGGCATAAGCAACAGGGGCGACGACTTTAGCGACTGGGGCGGCTACTTTAACGGCCAAAGGTTCACGGTGAACGACGGCGTTGAATCCATTGTGTGGGTCAGCGGTGTATTCTACGGTACGTTTGGTACCATCGGGGTCAACAACGGAGTAAGATCCTTGGACTACGTCTCCGGAACGAGATTCGTGTTGGCTCTTGGAGTCACCAGTGAGGGCATCTTGAATGTCGTAAGCGTAGCTGTATTGTGGGTTGGGGTCGTAGTCAGCATCAACGGTGGCTACTTTAGCTACAGCTGGAGCGGCATAGGCGAGTGGGGCAGCAACTTTAGCGACTGGAGCGGCGTAGGCAACTGGAGCAGCTACTTTAGCAAAAGCTGGGGCAGCATAGGCGAGAGGGGCGGCAACTTTAGCAATAGCTGGAGAGGCATAGGCAGCTGGAGCGGCATAGGCAGCTGGAGCAGCGAAGGCAGCTGGAGCGGCATAAGCTGCTGGAGCGGCATAAGCTGCTGGAGCAGCATAAGCAACTGGAGCAGCTACTTTAGCTACGGCTGGAGCAGCATAAGCTACTGGTGCAGCAGCATAAGCTGGGGCAGCGTAAGCTGGACCGGCGATAACTCCGGCTCTAGCTACGGCAACTACGGCGGCAAAGATCAAGAACTGAAATTAAATAAATAAGATTGAATAATGATTATATTAAATTATTATAATGATATAAATATTGATAGTTATATAATAAAAATATAAATAATTAATTTATTGAATGAAAATTTTAAACTTCTACATTATATTATATGTTATATAAAACTTCAATGAGCGGTAAGACATCAAACCTAGTTTGTTAAAATAATATTCAACTTGGATTATAAATGTATTTATGGTTAAATAAAGTATATAAATTATAATTATTACTAAATAGCTAATATTAAAATTCCATATTAACAAAAAAATATTTAATTTTTCAAAAAATTAAAAATGCAAACAGATAATAAGATGCAATAATATGTTATAAAAAAAACTTAAAATCGTAGTTGAAATTCGTGGTAAAAACTTCGTAATTTTTTTATACTCGAAATGAGTGAAAATGACTTATTAGGGTTCATACCTTGAAAGCCATTATTTCGAAGATGGAGATCTCAATGCTTGGATAACCACTGGTGAAATCTTGTTGTGTGGTTCGAAGTCGGTGCTTTTTATACCCACACCCGGGTCCTGGTTTGTCTGACGCACACATTGTTGGTGAAACTCAAGATGATTACAACCACAATGACAGAGCATGGTCGCAAAATGACGCCCCACGGCCAAAATTTCGCACACGTGTGTGTGTGTATGTAACACGCGATTAAGCACTCATATGTATACGAGGTCAAAACCAACACCATGTAATCCGATCGAATTGTTGCATACGTTGAAAAAGTATGAGCAAATGCCTTGTAATAAATGTATGAATCGTAAATTGCGACCCCGACTTACATAATGCGAATTTGACGAATGTCGGCCACGACATATTACTTCTGAAAAATTCGACAGCTTTAATGTTAGAAAAATTCGATCAATTTTTTTTTTGGTCATATATATATTTATTACAAGTGTTAAAAATAAACTGCAATAAGATATGAAATATTTAGATTTTTTTTTAAATTACCAAAAGAAAAATTAAAAAAATATATATTTAAATATTTATAGTATAGTTTTATTAATATTTATATTGTTCGTATACAATAGCATCACAATTTACATAGTATTGTATGTTAATTGTAAGTATTGCCAAATTTATGAAACCAGTCCAAAATGTTGCATATTGCAATCTCATATATTATACATATATATATATATATATATATATATATATATATATATATATATATATATACTAAAATAGTTTTTAATACTTTATAATACGAATGATGCAATATTAATTTTTGGTATAATTTTAAAACATTCGTTTAATAATTATGTCAAATCAACATAATCTTTAATTGAAGGGTTAAATTAAAGTTGCTTTCTTAGGTCGGGGTCAACTAGTGTATTTTAGACATGAACTGTCCTTGTTTTTGGAGGGTTTAATAAATCGTTTCTTTTTTCTCCGAAGCAAAATTAGAAAATTGATTGAATATATCCGATATTAGATTGTATCGAGTTTTTACCGTAGTATATATATATATATATATATTTATATATATATATATATATATATATATATACAGTTAGAGACAAAAGTCAATATTATGATATATAATTGTAATTTCATGCTCAAATTAAGAAAATATTTAAAATTATGAATATTTTTAAAATTATACAAGACATATTTTTATAACAATAATAAACGAGGTGATTAAATAATATGAATAAAAATATTTCAGTGAAATAAGTCGAACAATGAGGTCATTTTAAATTCAGAGTATTAAATTTTATAACGAAGAAAGAAAAAAAATGTTATCACTCATTCTTTTTCCATAAAGAAATGTCAACTGAATAAATTTATTTTTTATATAGTATTGGAATTCGGTTGACTTATATTTGCCATTCACCGAAAGGTCTTTTTATAATTAATAAAAACTGTACTTGTACTGAATAAATAAAATTTTAATTATTTTATTATAAAATTATCTCTCCTATTGCTTTCTCTTAAATGCGCTTTAACAAATATTCTTAAAGGATATATTTTTTTGATAACTATTAATTTAGTTCTGCAAACGCTGACTAAAGTTTAAGAAATATTGAATATTTATTTAATTTTATTAAAATTAAATAAGAAAAAAATTTTCTTATGTAATTTTTTTTCAAGGTTGCTGCAAAAATTTTATTCTTTCCTTATTCCAAGATATTGTATTCAATTTAAGATAAAGATTAATATATTCTATTTAATATTATAAACAACGAATATAACATGACATACATTTATAAAGTTGATTTTCCATCTGGAAATCTAATACGATTATAAATTAAAGATTCAACCTTTTCAGGGTTATTTCTATAAAGAAAAAAAAACACTAACAATAAACAATTAGCATACTCTAAAATAGTATAAGTACTTTCTTCCCAGCCTGTATAGATAAAATAATTATAATTATAATACTCAAACTCGTTTTATGAGATCGATCGAATCGAGAAAAAAAAATCATAATGGATTAATCGCCCGAAGTGGTGTTATAATTGTTGCACGTTTTATGGATGAAAAATTAGAGCAAATATATGTCTATATATATATATATATATATATATATATATATATATATATATATATATATATATATATATATATATATATATATATACTTATATGTACATATTAAAATACACGTGTACATATTATGTAGATTACATATAGAATTTTAGGCTATATAAGAAAGCGAATTTGGTTCGTGCGAATCAATTGTAGATCGTCAGAGCAATCAAACGCATTAAAATAATATATAATATAATATTATACAACATATTTGATATAATTATTCAGTGTTTAATATTATAGAAATATTTTTAATCACTTTATTGTAAAATTATTTATAGTTAATTTTTCTTTATGTCTTTCGCTATTTATTTAATAAATAAAAGGTGCAACGATCGAATTTCAAAATACTTTTTTTTCCCTTTAAACTTACATAATACTTTTGCACAATTTATTCGATAAAACGATAAAATTTTACATCGAAAATCGACCAATTATTTTCGACCGGGATAGAGCTTTTTAATAATGTCTCATTTCTGTAAACCCGTTTACGTAAACGAAAATCAGTGTTCGTTTTATAAATTCAAAAATTAAAAGTTGTTCCAGAGACGATCGAAATGGTAACCACTGTCTCTAGATCACCTTGAGATGTTCCATTTTTTTTTTGTCTTTCATTACATTACCCATCTTCATAATGAATGAAAAACCAACAGATGTCAAAGGGTGCAACTGAAAATATTCTTCATACTCATATACATGCTGAAAATTTTATACATACATACATATATACGATATATATATATATATATATATATATATATATATATATATATATATATATATATATATATATATATATAATAAAGGCGGTTATTAAGGCCGAACCGCGCCTTTGGCAGTGCAACGAAGTCACGTAAAGTGACCGACTTTACATGAGATAACCAATGTGAGCTTCTGACAAGTACATTAAGTGTAATAAATTTCGATTTCATTTTTAATTTCTCTTTCAATACAATGATTATATATTTGTTATAATGATCGTCAAAAATTTTCTATCAAATTCATTTCAATATGGAGCATATAGATCGAATTTATTCTTTTTGTACTTGGATTTTTCAAAATTTGTTGTGATATAATGTATTAGAAGATATTTTTATTTTGCGTTAATTGTTTTAATTCTAACATATATATATATATATATATATATATATATATATATATATATATATATATATAATTATTTAGTTGCGATATTTTTTCTACCGCATTTATCCATACTCAATTATTATTTTTTTATTTATGAAGACATGTCAGGGTTTAATTTTTTTGTCCATGGTTAGTAGTAATCTGTTAATTATAAATAATATAAAAAATACGAAATTGTATAGAAAAAATTATATTGAAAATCAAAAATAAAATTTACATATCAATTATGAAAGATCCACATTAATCATTATCTAGATTTAAAAATTTTATATTTTAAAATAAAAATATAATTAATTGTAAATAAAAGCCCATTTTATTAAGCCCAATTTTCTTTAAAACATTTTATATAAAAATTAGAAAGAACCAGTCATTATTAATAATTTTATAAAATTTATTTTGTAATTCTTATGAACTTTCATTCAATTACGAATTATTTATTTACTTTTCTTACCTATTAAAATTGATCGACACGTTTTTAAAACATATAACCGTAAATTTCATCATGTATCGTTACAATAAACGATAAAAAAATGAAATTATTTTTATATGGAATGAACATACTAAGATAAAATCGATCGATATAAAACAATACAATTTCTATATATTTCGTTTAATATATTGTTTTAGTTCTGTTTCGCGTACGATATCAATCTTTATAATGAAAAGAAAGAAAAAAAAACGAAACTTTTTCACTCTACTGTACTACTAAACACATCGATCGCATTATTTGATACACTTACACCATCCACCCTTTCACTTTCGTCTCGAAACAATGCAACCCACCAAAAAGACAGCGAGTGTTAAAAAATAAAAAAAATAAAAAAGAGAGGCTTTACACTTTCGTGACAACGTGCAAAGCCTTCGACTATTCTTATATGACCTTCCTATATGTAATAACAAAAGGGCTTATCCGTTTTGCAAGTCTAGAATTTTCCTTTATGATTCAAAACGAAGGCCTCGACCTTTAACTTTGAAAAATTAATTATTATTTTTTTTTAGATTATATATATATATATATATATATATATATATATATATATATATATATATATATATATATATATATAATAGTATGCGCTTTGAACAATAATCGAGACGTATTTAAGTTGCAATTTTACAATATATACTAACATGTATATATATATATATATATATATATATATATATATATATATATATATATTTGAAAAAATGGTGGAAAATAAATATGGCTAACGGTCGACCATGAGTAAATTTAGGACTGTCTATTTAACGATTCACGATCATAGTAATTGTCAAGCTATGCAATATATAATATTATATATGTACCTTGATAATTGCGCGTGTTATAAGTGGAGCGCTATACGAATAAACATTGATGTGTTTGATCTACAATGTAATATTATAATATTGGCAGTTTTGCGAGGAAAAAAAAAACTTTCATTTTTATTAGCACTGACATCGTTTTACTTTAATTCGAAAAATAGGTTAAAATTATTATTATTATTATTATTTAAATTAACACAATTTCAAAAATTCATATATTTGTATAATAATTCGATATTGTACAAATGACCTGAATACGTTAACATTTTAATTTTTTGTATTCATCGTGATAATCTTTCAAATTAAACTGTCATGTGCGGTTAATAAACGTAAAATGTTAATTTACCTATAATTATTTTCTAAGTTAAATATGCAATCTCATAATCCGTTTAAACGGAATCGAAATATAAAATTCATCCATGCATAAATCAAGTTGAATCATACAAATCGATATTGCGTACTGTTTTTTTTTTAACCCGTTAACGTCGTATTTAAAATTGTTTCGCAATAAAGTATTTATATTTTTATCCGATTGGTCGTTAAAAAGGCGTTCGATTTTTATCTATATTCATGCGAGATGTTGACTTTTAATAATATATTTGGATGAAAACTCTTACAATTTTATGACATATGACGCAATGTTTTACATATATATATATATATATATGTATATAATCAAACATTGTCTTTTTTGAATATTTGTTTTATATATTTTGATCGATTGTTGCACGATAAAGATATTTTCAAGTGGGTTAAGGTCCGTTTATACTTATAAATAATCAATTGAAGGTTTACTGCGGGGCATGTCCGTTAATTTCGGTAAAAATGTTCATACTGTGGCATAGTTCAAAATCCACATAACTAATATTTTTTTATTATAAATTGCATACTCAATCATTACTGAAAATATTAATTTAATAATAATCAGAAAATATAAATTATACAAAAAAAAAAATTACTATTATATTTAGTAAATCTTTGTAAACATCTAAATTTAGAACAGGATTTTTTATAGGAAATAACATAAAAATATTTTTTTAATGTAAAATTTAAAGATTTATGATCATTTATATGGTAATAATAATTTATTTCTTGTATTTTTTAAACGAGTCACCATTTTTTGTTTCTCTTTTATTGTAATAAAATATTTCAAATGACATATTTTATAATAAATTAAAAATGTAAACTAATTTTCATTTTTGAACTATTTATTTATTTTTAAGTTAACAGATTATTATAAATTACTTTTAAATACAATTAATCATAATAAATATGTATAAGGTTAATGCATCTTAAAAGCAAAACGAAAAACCTTGAGTTTTATTTAAATCCCAATATGTCACTTAGTCTTTTTCTATTTTTTTTTGCAGCTCTAAAATATCACATTTTATTTTAAAAATAAAATATAACAATAAATTTAATCTTGAAATATAGAGTTGATATTATTTTTAAAATAGATAAAATATCATAGGAAAAAACCAAGGCCTTGCTGTTACCTTCGATTTTATTTTATGCAATTTATTTTTTTATGAATTATAATATTTTTATATCTATTTATATACGACATTAAATTATTTTTAATTTCTCAAATAATTTTATTTGAATTTAATATTACTTGCAGTAAAAGTTTTGATGTTATGTCTCTGAGTTCAACGATCAGCAAGATATGAGTACTTCAATAATTGTGAGTGTGTCAAACGAACTATCCATTCACGGAAATCAAATACAATAGAAAAAAAAATACGCTATATAAAAATATTATATTACATTAACAACAATAAATATAATACAAACATACTCACGAAAAGCGTTCGAGTACTTATCTAACAAAGCGAACTGTGAATAATCGATTTTTTTTTTCTTTTTTGAAAACAAAGCACTTAAATTATCGTTATGTTGTAAATTATAATATTTTATATTCATTCTCGGCAATCGAATTACGTTATATAATTCGTGTATTTTTCAGTAAAATCGAGTTCGACGACTTAATTCGGTATATGGATACCAGATAAAAAGTACAAACCGCTTCAAATTAATTATCGGAAAGTTGATATACTTAAAAAACGTAGAACAAAAAAAAAATATATATATATATGGTATATACTACGAAAATACGTATAAAAAAATAATACGTGAGAAAATCGAGTCCGAAAAGACGACAGACAGATAATTAACGGTTAATTTATGCTCGGCGGACAGGTGAGGTGTCCGTCGGAAAATGTGACCGCATTTCGTCGTAACAACGTTATATGATAGGAAAAATAAAAACGACAGAAGGAACAACTGAAATAAAAAAAAATATGTATATATATATATATATTTATTTATAATTGTATACAACAAAGGCAGTTTCACTATCGCTTGGAGACTTGCCTAAAACTTCAGAATATTCTTGGAATTCGTACGTGTTTCATTCGATTGCATAATCGATCGTGATGCGTTTTTCTTAAATTTTGCAATTGTGTAGTATATTTTATAATGTATTATGTGTTGTGTTTTTGTTGAATGGAATGCGATTCGAATTTTATAGGGAATGTCGGTCGAAACGATGTGTCATCTATTTGATTATATGATAATGAACGATGTGCGAAATTGTTGTACGCAAAAAAAAAGACTAATCTAGTTGATTATTCAGAGCCAAAATAAGAATTGATTATAATCCGGTTGAGAAAAATTTATATTAAATTGGTAACGTTTTCAATTAAAGAATAACAATGAACGTGAAAATGAAAAAGAAAAGTGATTGATATTTGAAAAGCAATTTTAAAATATAATATTTATTTATTTAATCTTAATAATTATGATGTTAATTCTTATTATATAACAATTTAATATGAAGAATTTAAGATGTTAATTTTTAAATATAATTATATTTTAACGTATTGATATATTTTAAATTACAACAAAAAAATGAACCCACCAATTACAGGTTGAAATTAAATAATTGAACATGTGCATTACCACCTGGCTACTACAGATGTCTAGTTTAAAATATCATAATTTTTATTTTTTAAAATTTGAAAGTATTTATATGACCAATATATAATTTGAGTTTCCGTTTTTAATTTATTGGAAATGATATGACGTACATTTTATATATTTAAAAAAAAGTTAAAATGATATATATATATATATATATATATATATATATATATATATATATATATATATATATATATATATATATATAATTCCAACATTTCTTTTTCTTCTTCCAACGGTGTTATAGATTTCGAAGTCCCTTAATGTGACACAATAAACGTATTCAATTATTCCTATACATGGCTCCTATTGCATCAATTTAATAATCTGTAATTTATTATCATGTAATTTGAATTTGATAATTTGATAAATAGATGATTATTATTTTTTTAGTAGGGTCTGACATTTTACATATTAAAAAAATTTTCGGCACATGTTATGAAAAATTTATTTGAAACTTTATAATAGAAAATAATATGTAAATATTTAGATACTTAAAGAAATGAATAATAATATAAATAAATAATAATTTATAAAAATGCCCAACAAATATACTCTCTGTATGAATTTATTTAATATATTTTTATTATATAATATGTTTGTTATGAAATATTTTTAAAACAATTTACATATTTACGATTCTTTAAATAGTCTATCCAATCATCATTAAAAAAAACCACAACATGTTGAAACACAATTTTGATATTTTTCATTTCATATATACGTAATTACATAACAATTAATAATGTGTTTGTTAAAAATCATACACATATATATTGAACTTGTTGATTCGTTTGTTCGTGCGTAACTCACTTAATTCCGCAAAGTGTGAGAGTTTAAAATTTATTTTTTTCGAACATACACACACACAAATATATATATTAAGGCTACGAAGTAAAATTATTACTTCGTGATAGTTTTGCATAACTACTTTCCCTACTGGAAGCACTCAATTCAGTTTGTTCCATTCGCAAGAGAAAAATATTCCAAACACGAATCAATTACATTAAAAATGGTGCGTTAAAATATGAAAGTGAACCAATGCGTGTTAAAATTAATGTATATATATATATATATATATATATATATATATATATATATATATATATATATATATATATATATATATATATATATATATAAAGAGATGTAAGTGCACAATTTAAACCATAATATGACCTGTAAATGATCTACATTTAAATTTAGGGTTGTAATTGTCTGATAAATACGTAAATATATATATATATATATATATATATATATATATATATATATATATATATATATATTTGCAAAGAAACATGCTGCTCATAAAGAAAAATGTTACGACATATCGTTATATACAAGTCAAGTGGGTCAATCGGGGACCACTCAAAGAATTTTTATTATTTACTTATAAATATATATATATATATATATATATATATATATATATATATATATATGTTTTTTTATATGTAAAATGAGAGAAATATATAGAGAGAGAGTTAGATAGAATATTTTAATAATTTTCTAAATTATAATAATCGTATCAATCGTATAGAAATAATTTGTTTCATGCACGATCGTTTTAATTTTGTGGAATTCGTTTAAAAATTTTCCAATACTTTATATTTTTAAACTATATAAATATATTATTAAAATCACGATTATGGCTGTGTATGCTAGCGTTTAGATATTGTTCGAATTCGTTACATTTGACATTAGCGTGCGCCAGAATTGAATCCGATAATTTTGCGAAATTTTAGTTATTTTTAATATAACTTATATTAATGTATTTGAAACTTTCTAATATATTTTTATTATATTAATATAAATTATTACTGGAAACTATGATAAAAATTATTTCAAATAGTCATTGAAATACAATATATTAATAAATATTGAATAATATTTCAAATTATCCAGTACAAATACACTTATGACATTTTCAATATCTGATAAAAATGGTATATTAGATAAAAAATTTTAATAGAATATATTTTTTAAATATACAAAAATATATTTAAAACACATTAAAAACTTTTGTACATATATTACAAATTTAATTTTTAATTCATAAATATATTGATGCTTATCATTTTAAAATTACATTAAAACTTTTTTAATTCCGATTATGAGACAAATTTTGAATATTTGATGATATCGATGTAAAAGTATACGATATTACCATAAAATTTTGTATTATGATGATTCAAATATAAATGTTGAACTAATATGTATTATATTTGTGGTTACTATTGTTTCTATTAATTATTTAGCAACCATGATGTACGACATTAAAAATATAAAAATAAACTTTTTTTTCTATAAAGGTGCAAATCAAATATTTATTCAGTTAATTGCTCACAAATTTATAATTTTCTATATGAAATATTTAATATATATATGAGAAACCATACGTTTTTAAAGTATGAAATTTTTTATATTATTCTTTAATAAAATGTATTATTAAAAAAAAAAAAAAGTGAAACGGACGTGTGTAATTACGGAATCGTACGAGGGGGTTATTTTTTGCTATATTCAACACAAGGACAACATACAAAAATAGTGTAAAAAGGGCGCGCAAGTCAATGGCGTGCACCGGCCTCCGTGGTCTGACATAAGAGGAGTTCCCAACGAAAGTGAAAGGCCCCCGCCATCGTTTGACCAATAAGTATATAAGACCAGTCAAAATCTGACCACTGCACAAGTTCATCGACAGCATCAGCTAACCGAACACAATGGCATTCAAGGTACGAACCTAACTTGCCTTTGGTGAGCGCGAGTTTACATTTGTTTTCGGTTTCTATCGTTGTTCCGGGCGAATTCGAACGTGTTTGGGGCGCATTGTATTGTCGGCGCGTATTCCAACAACACGGCGAGCTTTTCGCCGAAAGCTCTCGCGAAATATATTAATTTGTCGTTTGTTTCTGTTAAAGTTCTTCGTTTAAATTAAAAATATATTTTAAAAATAAATTAGAATTTTAAAATGTTATCGCATATTATTAAATATAAATATTTAAAATATAAAAATAGATTTTTTTCTATTATTCTGAATTATATTTATTTGTTTTTATAAATATTAATATATTATTAAAAACAAAAATCTAAAAATTAAAATATATATGAAAAATGCTGAAAATTATATTTTTCACATAAAAATACTTAAAATCTAAATATAATTTCAAAAGCTTTTGATTCGTTTTATCGTATATAAATGAAATAATATAATATTTTATAATTTTCTTTTTCAGTTCTTAGTTTTCGCCGCTATGGTGGCCGTAGCCCGCGCTGGCGTAATTGCGCAACCAGCTCATCTTGGTTATTCAGCTTATGCTGCCCCAGCAGTAACTAAAGTCGCATATGCTGCCCCAGCCGCTTATGCTGCCCAAGCCGCTTATGCTGCTCCAGCTGCCTATGCTGCTCCAGCCGCTTATGCCGCTCCAGCTATTGCCAAATACACCGCTCCAATTGCGTATGCCGCCCCTGCCGTAGCCAAAATTGCCGCTCCAGTAGCTTATGCTGCCCCTGTTGCCAAATACGCCGCCGTTGATGATTACGATCCTCATCCACAATACAACTTCGCCTACGATGTTCAAGATCATCTTACCGGTGACTCAAAGAGCCAACACGAAAGCCGCGACGGAGATGTCGTCCATGGATCTTACTCCTTGGTTGATCCTGATGGCACCAAACGTACCGTAGAATACACCGCTGATCCTCATAATGGATTCAATGCTGTTGTACACCGTGAACCAATCGCTCACGCCGTCAAAGTTGCCGCCCCAGTTGCTTATGCTGCTCCAGCTGTAGCTAAAATCGCTGCTCCAGTAGCCTATGCTGCTCCAGCCGCTTATGCTGCTCCAGCCGCTTATGCTGCTCCAGCCGCATATGCTGCTCCAGCTATTGCCAAATATGCTGCCCCAATTGCCTATGCTCCAACCATAGCCAAAGTTGCTGCTCCATTAGCCTACGCCGCTCCAGCTTACCATTAAGAACTTAGTTAATAAGAACTTGCCATTGAATATGTATTGTATGTATGTATTTTTTCGTAATGTGCGTTATGTAATTCGGCAAAATGAATCGCATTCTATCATTATTCCCGTTTACGAATAATTATGTAATGCGATACCGTTTTGTGATTTATGTAAATATTTTTTAATAAATTATAATATTTATACAAATTAAACGCATGTCATTTTATTCATGTGCCTTCCATGCAATATTATTTCTCAATGAAAAAAATATTTCTCAAAAAAATCAATCATGAATATTTTTTTCCGTATTTAGTCATTTTCTTTAATAACAGCAAATTAATAAATATATTTGCGAGTTAAATATATATCAATATTTTTAAACATAATTATATATTGAATTAAAATTATCATACCTTTAATTAAAAATTCACAACACAAATAATTTCAAGAATCATCAAACATTAGATATTTACTTTAATATATGTTATCTATTTTATAAAATAATCAATTTTAAATTTATAATATTCATTTAACATAATATTTTAATAACTATAGATTAAGTAAATTAGTATAATCATTACCTCATTTTATTTTATTCATAATATATTATATTAATCGAATTATTGGATGATAAATCAAATATTACAGACTACAATTATTCCACAAATTGTTTTTGAATTAAATTGTAAAATTTCAATATATAATAATATGTTGAAAATTATATTACAATATCATGAAAAATTTGTTAAAGAAAAAAAACTTAGAAATTACGTAAAATAAAAATGATATCACAATAATAATTAAATGTATTAATATTTGCAGATCGAATGAATGTTTAATTTTTCATATTCATTTTATAATCAATTAAAATATAACCCTACTAAAAAAAAGGATGTTTAAAATCTAATTCATCGAAATAAGATTTTGGAAATTATATAACCAAATTAAAATATTTTGATAATAAAAATAGTAAAACTGTTACTTATATAATAAACAAGTTTTTACTGTAATGAAATTCTTGATATATATATTACAGAAATTACTATTTTTTTTTCAATATAAATGCAATTACGTTAATAGTTCAAAAATATGAATCGTTGAAATGAATTATACGAAACTTTCACTGCTGTTATAAAATATTTCTTAGATAACTCAATCGTTCAAAAGGATATGGAAAAATAATATATAATTTTCATATTTTTTTTTATTTTTAATATAAATCACGAATTAAATTTAAGTTTTCATGATTTATTTGAATGAATATCAAAAGATGCTGCTAACAAACACTCGTCAAAAATTGATTATTGTTTAAAAACATGAAGTTTAAAAATTAGAAAAAAACGTGTAATAAACGTGTTTGTTAATTATACAAATAAATTTATAAACTAAAATAAGTCAAATGTGTTATTAATAATTTTTAACTTAAAATTAAATGTATATTTTTATGTAATATAATTAAAAGATTATTATATATATATATATATATATATATATATATATATATATATATATATATATATATATATATATATATATAATACATTATTATATTTCGATCAATTTTTAAAGTGAAACCTATTTTTTATTAAATAGGCCAATAATAAAAACGTCGATTCATCATTATTATCCATCAATTATTTTTGTTTAATTACCTCTAATACTAGTTATTATACATCGATTATATATCGATATTAAATTAAAATTTACATGAAAATATAAAAAAATAACCATTAATGTCATCTAATTTAATTTTATTTCTTTCATTCATTAAATATGATATTTTTTTATAATTAAGTAAGTATATATAATATTATGTAAATTGAAAATTTTAAATTTTTATTATATGTCATTCATTATATTTATTTTTAATTTCAAAATAAATTTCTTTAATTTTATATATATAATCAATAATATCCTTTGATTCACATATAAAAAACAGTAAGAGAATTATATATTTTTTAATAAATATAAAGAATTTTTGATATATTATAATAAACATTATTTTTCAAATAATACAATAAATATTTTTTATACATATTCAATGAAAAAAAAACATTGAATTATATTTTTATGATTATGAATATAATACATATATTTCCTACATAGAAAATAAAATAATCGGATTTTTCTATGAATAATATATTTTAATGTACATTTAAAATCAAAGTCTAATAGTTTTATAGAAAAAAAATCAATAAAATTTTATATTTCTTTTATTTAAAAAAAAATACACAATAAAATGACTTCTTTTTATCTATTTGATATTTTCATAATAATTGATTTTATCAAAAAAAAAAAAAAAATTACAATAGATTGAAAAATTACATTTTTTTTCAATAGTAATCCACGAAAAATTTACCGTATAAAAAGGATGAAGATTGAACGAATAGTCAGAATTACAAAGTCAGTTGTCGATATACTTTGTAGCAAAATATCAAGTAAGTCATTATTGGATTTTTTTTTATATTTATATTAGTATAAATATTTTTATATATTTATATATCGTAATATTTTCAGAATCTAAAATGAAATTCACATACCTATTTGTTTTCTTCGTGTTGTTGATATGTTCCGTCGTCAATGCAATGGTAAAATCTTTATATTTAATTTAACAACAATATTTTTTCTATTAAGTATATTATATAAAAATATTATTGTTTTATAGCCTCAAGGACGTCCGCAACCAAATCAAAACAATCCAAGATATCCACCTAGACCTATACAAGGAGGTTCTGCTGGATTTGCGGGTCGAAATCGTCAAGCGGCTCGTTTTTAAATTTTTACAAATCATATGAAAAATGATGTAAAAAAATATTAACTGGTATCGGGAAATAAAATTTATTAAAAATAAAAATATGTTTTTTTTTAAGAGTCCACTTCAAATTAATTTATTTCATTTATCAATCTTTTCAATATATATATATATATATATATATATATATATATATATATATATATATATATATATATATATATAAATATATTCTATATTTAAAATAAATCTAAAGATTTTGTTCTGATATATATTTAAAAAAAGAGTCGAAGAAATGACAATACATGATTCATTATAAAAGTGTGATTTAATTTAATTAACGTTTTGTAAATATTACTACTTTTTTTATTTTATTAATATAAAAGGATTGTCACATTTTTTTCTTTGATAGACTATTAAAAAAATGTGACAATTATATTGACTATGATATTTTACTTGTAAAGTATTAAAATATTATTTATTAAATATGACATAATTTTTTAAAGCAAAAGCTCTAAAGTATAAAGTTGAAAAATAATTTGAATATATTTATATATTTATACAAAGTTTAAAATTAATAGCAAACATGTATCTTCGATACACTTTAAGAAAAATGAAAACAAATTTGATATTACGTTTTACTGGATATCAAATATGATAAATGTCTTTTCTGTACAATTTTACAATAAAATATATATTTTTAAATAAAATTTCTTTACTTGCACTCATTGAATTTTGATTTTAATCAACATATTTACATCA
Source organism: Leptonema lineaticorne (assembly GCA_024500535.1). NCBI lineage: Eukaryota > Metazoa > Arthropoda > Insecta > Trichoptera > Hydropsychidae > Leptonema > Leptonema lineaticorne. Next base: position 234,378 of record JANIJI010000065.1, read on the forward strand.
CCCGCTCGCGTGAAAATGACATAAAATTTATTTTTGTCTTCGTTGATTTTTCTTTGATTTTCTCAATTTATTTTTTTCTTTAATATCGGCAATTCCCATCAAACAAAATGTCATTCCTTTTTGAGAATAGAATTTGATCAACAGACTCGATCTGGTGTAAATGAAATTCTCGCCGAATATCATGTGTAAAAATTTGTTAACATTAAAATTTCTAATGGTATAATTTCCCTGAAATATAAAATGTAGAGTATGAAAAAAAATTTTTTTTTTTCAGTACATATTAAATACAATTATTGTGTGACCATATTGACGATGCAATTCTTTTTCGGAGTCATTACATAATTCAATAAATGTGAAAATATTACATTATTACAAGGATTGCTCTCCGTTTTATTATAACCATTAGTTAGTTTGCCTCCTTTGACAAACGTGAACTGCATTGCTCCCTTTAAAATATATTCACAAATAAATATAATTTTGGAAATAAATATATTTAAAAAAAATATATATATAAAAAATATTTATTTTTGTATTGATCTTTAATTTTTTTTTAATATATTGAAAATAAATCATTTGTGCTTGTATTTTACTATATATAGTAGAAAAAAATAATTACTAACTTT